>JABUQX010041486.1:0-12500 GCA_015478945.1 Trachelipus rathkii | reverse complement strand
TTCTTTATATATTTATACTAAACATATATATTTCTTCGCACATCCATAGCTTAAGAATATCTTCCACTTTTTTATTGTCACATTCATTCCTAAAGGTAAAATTAGTGATATTATTTTTATAAGCGTTGGATCAAGAAATAGGTCTATAGCAAGCTAAATCGTATTTATCTTATATCCATAGTAAAGTATAAATAAAATGTATATGAAATCTATATTTTTACGAATTTTTCTCACATTAACTGATATTACCGTAGACCCAAAGTGCCTTCAAATAGTCCTTTTTTTCTTACCCTTTTAGCAGAGAAAACATGCAAATAATCCTAATAATCCTCTTCCCTTCATAAAAAAAAGAGCTAGATGTTATTGATTCCTTGTATGGGCTCAAGAAAAATATTGCTAACAATCAACAATATTTTAAGTATTTTTTAGCAATTTTTTCAAGGACTTTCCGTTGTTTTCTAAGCATGCAGGTTTTGAATGATCACTGCAATATGAATTTAGAGCGAGAGACGTCTTTTGTTCAAAAAATATTATATGTAATATGACATATAGATGAGCTGTTGAGCCTTTAATTCACGAGGATAACATATAAGCATTTTGTTTATATCCTGAATACTCTCTACAATCTGATTGTTAAATGCTCTCAGTGGGTAAATTTGGAGCAATATACTGATAGAGCGTATAGAGATATCTATTAATCTTAATATATATATATATATATGGCACTCAATTGATACAAGATTAGATTCATTTGAGATTAAAGTAATGAAATCCGTGAAATTAACAAAATTTTGTTTGTCGCAATTATGTATTTATGTAAACGTGAGTTCTTAATCTTGCCGCAGCTGTCTCACTTGGATGAATTCGATAAAATAATGAAATCATTGAGAACATGTTGCCAAAGAGCTGTAAAAAAGCAAGAGGGTAATGCCTGGAATCCTACTTGTGTAACTCCTGCAGCCATATTTAGGTACGCACGTTTATACTCACTTATATATATTAATAACTATAATGGATATATTTTATAGCAGGAATATATAATGTATAATATTCATTTACCATAATCAATTTTGGAGACAATCACTTATATATATAATATATTAGATATAATGTACTGTAATATGTGAGAGTATTATCTGAGAATAAGTAGTGAAACTCGAAGGTATATAGCATTTATATTTCTAAATTAAGCTCTACAATATTACAAGCCACAAGGTATAAAATATATTACTAACTGCCTCACTTATTACGAGCTACACGGTAGTATTATATAATTATATCTAAAATCTATGTGTACATATAACCTATATAATGTGAACTTAACGATAAATACATTGCAAATGACTGGCTACTCACCATTGGCTTATCTTATGAAAATTCTTAACATATTGAATATCTTAGGCTTTCTACGTAAAGTGAATTAGCTGAGCCTGACTCTAATTCCTAGTTATTTATTTATTTAAATTAGTTTTAAAAGAGAAGAATTGTGAAAATAAATAATCTAATATTAATGGCAGACTTCGAAATATTGTCTTTTGAAATATCATAAAGATCGAATGATAAAATAATATTATTTTATTTATAGATTGTATATATACCAAAGAATCGGTCAAAGAATCGGTACAATTTTGTAGAATTCTCTCGATTCCGATTCCGATTCTCTGAGATATAAATACTAACTCGATATGCTTTCGATTCACGATGACCGATTCCGATTAATTCGTTTACTCCTCTCCTATCCTAACTAATAATATATATAAATTTTTGATTTGTCACTACTCAAGAATTTTTGGTAACCACGATGACCGCCACTAGTAATAATATATATATATATATTAATTATATAATTATCTATATACTATATATATATATATATAATATATATATATATATATTAATATATATATATATAATATATTAATATATATTATTATATATTATATAATATATATATATAATATATATAATATATATATATATATATATATATATATATATATTACAATATAGGTAAATTAAAGTAAAAGGCCTATTAAGATAATAAATCATGACTCTCACTCTCCACTCTCTAAATTTTGTCAATATTTTATATATATAACCTATTAAATAAGCTCTTTCTTCATTATGCCGAACATTTGCAATGTAAATTGAAAGAGAACTCGCATTCAAATATATTTCTAATACTTAGTTATAAAATCCAATAAATTATATTAACGATATAAATTCAATAGTATCTAATATATAAAAAAGTGTAATTTAATCTCACACTTTGTGACTATTTTAATTAAAGAGAATCAAATATTAGTGAGGATTTACTCAGTGAAATATAATATAAAAAAAAGAAATATATAATATGTAATAATATAATATATATATACTATATATATATATATTAGAAGAGATGAGAGAGAGAGAGAGAGAGGAGATATGAGAGAGAGAGCACGCGGAGTAGTAAAACATTGAAATTCACTAGTAGTCGGCCATCTAAACTAAATTAGATATTTCTTGTAAGATTTTATATATTATAGTGTGTTAGTTATAAAAGATATAGATACATAATTATTTGTGTGGGCTATTTAATTCTATAGGTTCGTATATTCTTTCTCAATGTATAACTAGATAAGTACTTTATTTATAGATTAATTATTTGATACGGCTATGAAGAAATATTTTTTATCTCAATTAGAGTATAATAATATTATATATTAATAATACCAGCATATAACGGTATATGTCTAATATATTGTGTATACAAGATACACTAATCGATATATATATTATATTATATAAAATATATATAATTATATAATATAGTATTATTTATATTAATATATATATATATATTTAATATATAATATATAATATAATATAAAATTATTTTAATATATATTAAAATTAATATATATATATATATTATATATATATATATATATATATTAATATTATATATAATATAATTATTATTAATTAATTTATATTATATATTATATATTATTATATAATATATATATATTATATATGTACATTATTATATTTCATATATATCAATATTATAATAAGTGAGTCTTTTTAGTAGATGTGAATACAAATTGATCGTCTAATGAAGATTATTTCCTATAAAATGAATATAATATACTTTGAAAAGTTTTGTTGTATAAATGTTATTATGAAACCTTGTGAAGGTTTATTAATTATGGCTACGTATAATACTTATATTAAATTGTCATCATTAATATTTATAAGCTATATATAAGATAATTAATTATTATAATTGATTAATTAATTATTTAGTTTTAATTTTTAGCAATTTAAAAAAAATCTACTATTATATATTTAAAACATTATATATGTTAAGTATAATCATTGTTAATTTAATAATATAATATATTATAGCTTATAATAAATATACCATTAATATAAATTAAATAATAGTATGATACATTTTTGCATGTAAAATTTTGGTTGTCAACAAAGTCCTCTTTCATCTAAGTATGTGAGAGGTGCTCACTAGTGAGTAGTGTTATGACTGGTGAAAAGTTCAGGTGATAGTGCTCATATAAAGGTATTTGACAGTAAAATATAGGTGCGGAAAATTACAAAATTAAAATGTCACACTCCACTATAAATATCCCACTCTCATTTGTATTAAAAGATGATATATAATACATCTATATTAAGAATAAATTATCTTTTATATATCTATGTGCATTCTCAGTGAGAACTACATATTGTGTGTAGAAATAAGAACACTTCCAAGAATCATGTAATATCACTGTATAATTTATTCTCCAAAAGAGGCGTTAATCTCTCGGAGTTCATGCGAGATGTAATATTTGTAGCTCATGTCATATGTGAGATATACGAGAAATAATCCATCCAATATTATGAGAGTGCAACATTTATATCGACGAGCATATAATTGCGTTGTATTTGCGGTGATGTCTTAGGCCTTTTATCACATCTTAATTATTTCAATAAAATGATTATATTATTTATAAAAATAAAAATAGTTAGGATAGTATTTACCTAGTATATTATATTTTTTAAAATATTTATATGTTAGTATTTATATAATCATTATATAAAAATGATATAAATACATTTAATATATCCCACATACATATAGAACAATTCAATATGCTAAGCCTAAATATGAACTATATAAAGACAATTTCTTATACTTAACTGATATTTTTTCTTGTAAATTGAAATTTTAAATAACTTTATAAGTTATAATGTAACGGTACCATACATTATATTGATTATGTATTTATTCACTACTCACTAAATAGTATAATTATAAATTTATATGAAGGCAGGGTATATTTTAATGATAGAGTCTTATTATTGATAGTTATATTATCATCACTCTCTAAAATTTTGACCACTCTCCTACTTTGATTTTAGACGTATTATAACATTATATAGTGTAGGTGTAAGAGAGGTCGTATCCCCTTGAAACTTGGTATATTTATAGGTGATGACGCAACCTCGTCGGAGACGAGCTTATGTATGTTTTTTTCATGGTACAGCTGATTTGATCTCTTAGGAGTTACTTCTTAGAGAGAAGGTAAACGATTGAATCTTAGTATATTTATGTGATGACGTAACTTCGTCGCAGACGAAATTACATGTTACTGCATCCCCCCGAAGGGGGATGCAGCCTCCCTTTAAAGTTTAGAGCACCTTTTTATGGGTCAGAGAGTAGGTTGTTATATTCATAGGTGATGGCGCAACCTCATCGGAGACAAGGTTACGTATGTTTTATGTCAAAGAGTGATGGCTCGATCTCTGAGGAGCTACTTCTTAGAGAGTAGATAAAGGGTTGAAATTTGCAGAACACATAGAAAATGATGTAACCTCGTCGTAACCTTCTATTAAAGTTTTACTTTGCTTCGTCGTTTCCGGAGAAAGAGTCGGAGCCGGAGATGGAGCCGGAATGCGGAGCCGGAACCCGAACTTGATCCTGAGTGCATAAACCAGAGCAGGATCCTTACTTACCAAAAAACGGTGCGGTACGGTGCGATGCGGTGCAACCTCTTGGAAACGGTGGTGCGGTGCGGTGGGTGCAACCTACCAAACCACAAATATATATATATAATATATATATATATATATATATATTGTATCTTTATTTATATTATATATATATATATATATATATATAGTATATATATATATATATATATTATATATATATATATATATATATATATATATATATATATATATATATATACTATATATATATTATATATATAATATATTATATATATATTATATATTATATATATACTATATATATTATATATATAATATATATATATATATAATATATATTATAATATTATATATATATATATATATATACTATATATATATATATATATATATATATATATCATATATATATATATATATATATATATATATATATAATATAATTATATAAATATACATTTTTATATATATAAATATTATAATAATATATATTATATTATATTCGTTTTCTAAACCTTTATCGTATACTTTAATTAAATATATTTTTATTTTTTAATATTTATATTTCCTTTTTAGTTGTTTTTTTTAAGGTTGAAACCATTAGTTTTAACTATTTTTCTTTTTTTATTATTATTTTAAACAGGAACAATTTCTAATAAAATATACAGTAAATAATTTACAAAATACAAATAATGTTAATATTTTTTTTTTCTCTTTTCTTATAAAGAAAAAATAATTTGATTTCTATTATATTTTTTTGATTTAAAAAAGTACTTTAAAAACTTTTTATTTATTTTAAATTATTCTAATTTTTAAATTTATATTCTATTTTAAAAATTCTTATTTATTTGTAATTTTTTTTTATTTTCAAATTTATATTTATTTTTAAATTTTTTGTTTTAAAAAATTTATTTATTTTTAATTTTAGTTATTTTTAAAGTTTTATTCATTTTAAAAATGTTATTTACTTTTAAATTTTTATCTATTTTTTAAATTTTTGTTTTACAAAATTTATTTATTTTAAAACTTATATTTGTTTTTAATTTTATTTATTTTTAAATTTTTATTTATTTTAAAAATGTTATTTATTTTTTAATTTTATTATTTTTAATTTTGTTTATTTAAAAAATTTATTTATTTTTAATTTTATTTATTTTTAAATTTTTATTTATTTAAGAAAAATTATTTTCCTTAAAAAGTATTTTTTTTTGCTTTAAAAAAAAAAGTAAAACATTTGGATTTTACTAAAATCTTTATTTATTTTTAAGTATTTATTTATTTAAAAAATTCATTTTTTTTATTTTATTTATTTTAAATTTTTATTTTCTTAAGAAAAATTATTTTGTCTAAAAAAAAATTTAAAACATTTGGTTTTTACTAAAAATTTTATTTATTTTTAAGTATTTATTTATTTTTAATTTTATTTCTTTAAAAAAATTCATTTTTTTTATTTTATTTATTTTAAAATTTTTATTTACTTTAAGAAAAATTATTTTGTCTAAAAACTAATTTTTTTTTGTTTTAAAAAAATTTAAAACATTTTTTTTTTCCTAAAATTTGTATTTATATGTTTAGAAAGTAAAAAATATTTAATTTATTGACCCTAAAGCAGTAACGCAAACCACTTACCCACACCCTCCCCTCATACATGATCTATTGATCTATTGCTTCACGTCATATTTGAACATTCATTAATGATCCTAAAGCAGTGAAGCAGTAACACAAACCATACTTCTCGCCCCTCCCATCCTCCCATAATCCATTGATCCGTCCTTGCACGTCATTTCTGAACCCTCATTATTAACCCTAAAGCAATAAAACTAACATAAACACCCTTCCCACCCTGATTAAGTGTTTAAAGTAAAGTTAGGAATCATTTTGCATTTATTGTAACACAAACTCACATGTTTAAATACAGCTTCTATGTATCTCTTTCTCTAACTTTGCTTAGCCGAACTTATTTTCATTCAAAGTCAACTAAAAATATTTCAAATTTTTTAAAATGTTATAAATAAATGTGACATAAAAACAAGGTCTTTCAACAAAGAACTTGTTTTATATAATTGTAATCACCAAATATACTAACATTTAATCAATGCTTCATTTTAACATATATTTTAGGAAGTTACTTTAAAATCTGTGACTTTTAATGTATTACAAAACATTACGAAATGGTAATGCCTAACATTTTCAGAAGATAATATGAAATTTTTTAGGCTTATTCCATTTTAAGCTCAGCCCCCTTTCAGAAAATATCAATACAAAACATGAAAAGGATTTTACGCTAAGTCCACTTGCGCATCATGATGCAATACCGTTCATTATTTATATATAATATATATATATAATACTATATATATATAATAATATATATACTATATATATAATATATATATATATATATATTATAATATATATATATATATATATAATATATATATATATATATATATATATATATATATATATATATATATATATATATATATATATATATACTATATATTTAATATATACTATATATATATATAACTTTTTTCATATTACTTATTTATAAATCTTTGCGAATTTATTAGAACAAGCTGGTGAAACTTTGGCAACAGCAGCTATGTTCTTTGAATAAAATATTATTGTAAAGTGGAAATAAAAAAAAAGTTTTTATTTTGAAGCATTTATAACACAAGTGCAAAGTACATAATCGTTGACATATAAACTTTTAACATCAAATATAATAATTACAGGTTTAATAAAAGAAACATTATTTAAAAACATATAATGATATAAATACATTATATAATATATGTATGCGAATAAATAAACTTTATCTCCAACCACAAATATCTTGTTTAGCACCATTTGGATGTAACATATTCTCCAGATATCTCATTTCTTATAGTTATTATTATACAGTTAATTAAATGCTTTTTTGATCGTTCGTCAAGAACTTGATCAGATAAAGCACGTATCTTAGCAAAAAAATTTAGATGGATAGGGACAGGAAATTTAATTTTAAATCGTGTCACATTGACGGGGTGTACGCGCTAAAAACCTCGGTACAAGCAATCTGACACCACCAGAAAGAAGGGGGCAACTTTGAATGAAATACGATATCTTCAACCCTATAAATCAGACCCTCACTGGGAGCTCAACCGTTACAAGGGCCGTTGCTAGGGGGTCGGACTCGTTGCTCTATTACTACAACGATTAAATCGAGTTAGTGTTAAATAATAGTAATGATTTTCTTTCGATTATGTTTTTCAATGCAATAAGTCAACCAGAGCATGAAGAAAGACGATTTAAACTTCGATTTTGGTGTAAAAAATCGATAAATCGATTCCAATCATCAAAAATGATTTCCCGATCATTTAAAACCTTCAAGGAACCAAAACTCCCCCTTTAGGGGCTAAGCCCCTGAGTTCAGATTCAAAACCTCCCAAATAAGTCTTCCAGACCTTAAAATCGATCTCACTGACCTTAAAAACCCTACCTTTGACACATCAAGTGTCATAATATAACGAAGTGATGGAAATTTCTGTCAGCCGCCGACATGACTGGAATTTCCATTCATTCAGAATCTCCATAGCATCCGAAAATGGTCTTCCAGACTTTAGAAACGAGTCCTTGCCTTTGACGTTCATTGATGCCTCTAGAAAAAAAATCCCCAAAATCCTTCGGAGTTGGAGACTTTGATCAAGTCAGCTGCTGACATGTCTGTAATTATGGGAAAAGCGCCGAAAAATGCTTAAAAGTTTCAAAAAATGCTAAAAGTAATAAAAAAATGCTAAAAATTACATTTTTTAGCGGATTAGGTTGCCAGATTTAGCGACAAATCTGTCAGCTGCTATTTTGCCTGACAAAAGAGCCCCTTTTACTACTGACGTGGGGTAGTGTCAATTGCTTTGTTGATGTATATTTCTACTAGAAGATTGTGAAATGGAGGAGGAGTTTGGTTGAAACCCGTAAGGATGTTTTGTGTTAAATCAGAGCATATATACGTAAACTGGGGTTACTTGGAACGGGTTTTAGCTTCAATTAAAAAAATTTCTATGTTGCAGTGATATAAAATGCTTAGAAAGTAATTAAAAATACGGATGAAACATTGTAGTATATTTACATGCAATTTATGTGTTCTTTCTGCTGTTTATATCTTCAAAGAAGGGTCATAACTGTAGTAAGGTGACAAAACTTCAACGGGGGTTACTTGGAACACCCATTTCAAGTTACCCAAGGAGACCATTTCAAGTTAAATTCTTGACAGTAAGTACTTAAAGTTGGTTATATCATATTGTGTTCCCATCTTACAACACCTATGATTGCAGCAAGGTGCTCCTTTAGTTCCTCCCTCTGTCCACATTGTATACAAGGTGCATTTGTCTCCTGGAGGGTTTTTATATGCAACAAATGGAGGAAGAAGGGTGCCATCGGCTGACACAAACAAAATTACAGTTACACACGACTTGGTGTAATTTGCAACACGATTTGCAACACGATCTGGGTATTTGATCCCCATTAGGTACAGGTATTTCTTCAGTCCGGGGTTATCAGCCAAGTTGGTTTTGTCGTAATTGAATAGGCCTATTTTTTTTGCTCTCAATCATAATTACATGCTTCCATTCCTTATACTGCCGATTACTATTATCGGCATAAGTTCTCGTTCCTTTTTGTCTAATATATGACATCTTGAAATTTTGATAAATATAGTACTTAATATTTTCTTTAGTTAAGTAATTACTTTTAAACTAAATTTTAATTTTTTAACAAGTAAATTTATTCATCAGTTTCTTTAAATCTATTAAATAGTCTGAAAAAAAGCAAAATAATTAGTAGAAAAATGCATTTTAAAACAGTGGGGTCAACTTGGAACACCCGTTCCAAGTAGCCCCACTGTAAAAAAAATTTTTGTAACTTAAAAATCGCAAAAAAATTTTTTTTATCCCTTATGTCCAAAATATACCTTTATGACCCTTATCATACATGCAAAATTTAGGGGGGGGGGGGTCAGATATTCCTGACCGGAAATATGGGGTAACATTTTTCAGGGGTTTGAAAATTAGTAGAAAATGAAATTCAAAAACAAAACATTAAATATCCATAGAAGGGAATACCATCCCAGAACGGGAATCAAACAAAAAATTTATCAACAGTCACGAGAAGAGAACCTAATAAAACATTTCCCATTCAAATGTGATGGACAAATTACTTTTAAATTATACTTTAGTCTAAATATATTTTTTTCCTCATTAACGGAAAGGTATGTTTATTTTTATTGTTTACTCACTGTAAATATATTGGTTTAATTGATTCGATTCTCAATGTCGTCATCCGCTTCCAAAATTTGTAGAATATTTTCCATATGATTGTTTGCTGACGTAAATGAGAAAAATATATTTTTTAGTTATTTTTAGATCAAAATTGCTCGCAGAATCACGTAAGCACCCATACACCTACGCAGACCTATATATATATATTATATAATATATTATTATATTATATATATTTATTATATATATATTTATATATATATTATATATATATATATATATAATATATATATATATATATAATATATATATATATATTATATATATATATATATATAATATATATATTAATTATATAATATATATATAGATATATATATATATATATATATATATATATATATATATAAAAGCACCCCGCAAAAGACAGTATTTTCTCTCGTTTTGCTTTTTTTGTTTATTTTTTTAGTCATAAACTTATCTGTCACTCTCAGCTACTTCGTAGGTAATACCTATGAAATGAAGCCCGAAATCATCCTAAATTCTTGAAATAAATTTAAAATTGATTCAGTAGGAAAAATTTATTCTTATTTATTCCTTTCGGCCCAAAAAAAAAAAAAAAAGAAAAAAAAAAATAGAAAAAGAAAATCCAAAGATAATAATAATAATATTTTTTTCCTAATTCCAATCAATGAATCCTACACCAAAAAGACAGATCTGGAACAATCCTTTTAAATTGCTATACGAAGATTGTTGAAATTGAAAACATGACTCACTTATATGGTAAAAACGTAAAAAACACGAGCAAAAAGCTTATCTAAGGAACAAAAACAATTTTGTTTTGCAAGTAAACTATATTATATAGTATACTATATATAATATTATATATATACAAATAATAATAAAAGTATTATATAATACAAGTTATACGCGTATATATATATATATATATATATCATGTAGGTTATTATAATATATATATATTAGTATATATATATATATATATATATATATATATATATATATATATATATATATATTATATTATTTTTTCGGATCAAATTTTTTTTTTTCATTAGAAAAATCCTTTTCTCTTGATTTTTTTTGGAAGCCTCACACTAATTCTATAACTAATCAAACTTGTAATAGGTTGAGTGCTTTGAGTTAGCTACATGACTTTTAAACACTACCCTAATTGTTTTCTTTGTGTAGGAACGATTTTAGTCCCTAAATGGAGTATGCACGTAGCCAGGGGGGGCTGAGGGGGCTGCAGCCCCCCCGAAATTTTCGACAGTGAAATTTTTTATGCAGAAAACAAACTACAAACATATATATGTATATATATATATATATATATATATATATATAAATATTGAAATATATATATATATATATATATTATATATACTTATATATATATATATATATATATATATATATATATATAATATATATTATATGATATATATATATATATATATATATATATATATATATATATATATATATATTATATTATATATATATATATATATATATATATATATAATATATATATATATTATATATATATATATATAGTAAATATATATATATATATAAAAATATTGAAAGCTCTTATTCAGGAAAAAAAAATCGAAAGCAATAGACAAACAACTAGGCACTCAAAATAAAAAAATGTGAAGAAAATAGAGAAAAACTTGTACCAATAATTGAACTATACGTTTATTTTTGAAATTATACTTTTATGTGGCCAGCAAGGTCTTGCATTAAGGGCTCAAGTGACTCTGGGGACGTATTGAATTATCAACTCCAGCTGAAAATGACGGAATTTTAGAAGCCTTCTTAGGTTTCGAGCAAATGTAGGATGGAGGTGACCAGGTTTTGAAGAACCACTTACTTCTATCGTCCAAAAATTCAAGGTATACGAGTCCGATGACTAAAGACATTGAAATCATAAAGGTCAATTTAGTAAGCTTATACAAAGGAAATAGTGGAAGGAGTAAAAATATAATTTTTTTTCAGCATTTCGTTATTATACAACGGATATTTCCCAAAACAGAACAGTTTTACTTTGTGTAAGGTACGCGATTGGTTGTGATGGAGGTGTGGTACTCCTTTTACTTTAAAAGAGGATTTTGAATCATTTGTTTCCGGTTTATTGATATCTTAGGAAAACATTGGCTGCAAATTCTTTGGAGAGACTCACACCTATCTCTCGTTTAAAAACTCGAATTT
>JABUQX010041485.1:0-33637 GCA_015478945.1 Trachelipus rathkii | reverse complement strand
TTTTGTCCCAGGAGCACCGCCAGCAAGAATGCCATTGTAGCCACAGCAGGTTGGTCCAACCACCCTCCTGTTGATTAAATAAGATACGAGTTCCAAAGCAGTGGTATCGAAGCACGAGCAATTGCTTAAAACTTGTTCCAACGATGCGCCTTCTTTTTCTACGGAAATGCGGATCCGGGTAGGGTAGAGCCTCCTGTACATTGTCTAACGGCCAAGGTTCGAGTCCTGACGCGAGTGAAATGTGTCCTTTCGTCTTATTATTGCAAATTTGCTTCCGCAATAAGCAGTATTGCTCTCATATGACGTTTGTGACTTTGAGTGCTCTTGCCCTCCTGTAACTCAAAACACACCAAGCAGAAACCGTGTTAGCCCCCGAGCAGGCGGTTCCAGCACACTACTGTCGATTTAAATAAGTACCGAGCTTTCAAAGTGAGCTGATATCCGAAGCAGGAGATTCGCAAAACTGCTTCCGAGATTGCCTTCTCTTCGGGGGAGGCGGATCGTACCATTGGTAGAGCCTCCAGTATATTATCTAACGGCGACGTGTTGTCTGATGGTGGGTTCGTGTCCTCGCGACGAGTGAAATTTTCTTCGTCTTATTATTGTAAAGTTTTTTCGCAACAAGCGTGTTGGGAACATGTCGGCCGTTGACATTGACTTTATTTGGTGCTCCTTGTAACCCAGCGAACACCCCAGCCAGAATGCCGTGTACCCCAACAAGGGGCAGCAAGCCCACCTAGTATATATATAACTATATTACTTGTATTATATAATATTATATATATATACGATATATATATATATAAACACTATATATTAGTATATATATAATATATATATAAAATATATATTATATATATATATATATATATACTAATTAGACTTGCATAAAAGTATTGAATTATGAGATAACTTTCAAAAACTGAAATTTGGTCAAAGAATGAATGGATAGTTCACCGCCGCGTATCATCTACATAAGACCCTTTTCTTCGCATGGTTCAAGGGCGCTGGGCAACACCCTTACTTCTGTCTTAATTCCCTTCCCATTAATCCCCTGCCATAAGGAAACGAGTATATGGAAGCGTTGTGGCCGACAGCTCACCTAGTAAGCCGCCGGCTACTTAAAAAGGAATTACTCGAGTCAAAGGATGCCGTAGTATTCCGCGGACACACTGGGATGATAGCACGTTGACAGGCCAGAGCCTAACAGGCATGCGATGCGTTTAAAAAATAAAACATTAAAATTCCTACTAAGTATTATCTATAACTATATATAGCTTAATAGATTAATATATATATAGCTAATATATGAGACCTTGCTATATATATATACTATATATATACTACAATACTTATTATTATATATATAATTACTAATGCTAGTATAATATACTAATAATAACTATATACTATCTACTATATATATATATACTATACTATACACTTATATAGCGTCTTCTTCTTAACTATATATACCGTATATACGCGATGGTAGCTTATATAATAGTCAGATCTTCTTTTTCAAAATGGGAGGCAATTCCAACTTTACGCCCCTAAATTTCTTTTACAACCTAAAGCAAAAAATAATAATTATTTACTTCCGGCTACAGCTCCGGCTCCGCCTTCCCGGCCTTGACTCCAATTCACGACTCGGATAAGGCTTTTCTGCATGTTTTAAAACTGTTAAGTACTTTCAGGCAATAAATTTATTCAGTACCAAAAATATTTTTTGCAAAGTAGTCTTGCACAGAATTTCTGACTCCGACTCCGCCCTCCGGCCAAATCCGGTTGTCTGCCCACTATTTTTGCAAAACTTTCCGTACGTTTTCGTAGCCAAAAAAAACTTTTCATCTTAAAAACCTATTTGCTTAAAAAAAGATTATCATACCTAAATGAAAATATTTCAATGCACCGGCTCGACTTGCCGATCGACCTCCAACTCCAGATCCGACTCCGGCACTCCCGACTCCGACTCCCGACCTCCGACTCCCTCGCGCGCCGACTAAGGTTTGCAAATTATTTTGAAATTGTTCAGACGACGTCTCATCTGCGGCAGCAAGTTTTTCACCTAAAAAAATATTTCTTGAAAAAAAATCATACCCAGCGATCCGAGCTCCGACTTCCGACTTCGCGCCCCTCCGCGATCCGAACTAAAGTTTCTTGCACATTTGAAAATTTTACAGCACGTCTCTTCTGACGACATATTTTTCACCGCTAAAAAATATCGTCTGCAAAATTCATCCCCACGAATCCTAGCTCACGGCTCGGCCTTTCGAACTTTGCTTTTGCTCGGTTCCCGCGATCCGGACTAAGCGTTTATGAACTATTTGCAAAATTGTTCAGCACGTCTTCTGGGAATAAATTTTTCACCTAAAAAATATTTTCCGAAAAAATTTCATAAATCTGCTCCGCTCCGGTTCCCGGCTCCGCGCCCTCCGGCTCCGCGCTCCGGCTGCCGATTTCGACTCCTTCCGACTCCAGTCAGGGGATCGACTTAGGATTATGCCCACTGTTTGAAATTGTTCAGCATGTCTTATGTGACAATATATTTTTCATCAAAAAAATATTATTTTTCAGTAGAAAAATTCATACCCAGATTCCGACTCGACTTCCGACTCCGTCTCCGACTCCCGACTGCCGACTCCAACCGGCGCTTCGGCCTTTCGATCCGACTAACATTTTCTGCATTATGTTTTGAAAATTGGGTCGAGCACGTCTTTTGCTTAATAACATTCTTTCAGCTAAAAAAAATATTTCTCGAAAAAATTTCATACTCCTGCTCCGACTCCGCTCTGACTCAGTTTGCCACTATTTGAAAATTTGTTCAGCCCGTCTTCTGGCAATTCTGGCCTCTTACCAAAAATATTTCCAGAAAAAAATTCATACAGATCCGGCTTCGGCTTCCGGCCCCCAGGCTTCCTACTCCGCGATCCGATCCGGATCCGACTTAAGGATTCCTGCCCACCATTGAGATCTATAAGAAACTTTCTGTGCAACTTATCTTTGAGAAAAAAAAAAGTAATTTCATGAAAAAAATTTATTACCCAGGATCTGGTCGGCCCCGGCCCCGGCCCCGCGCCCCGGCACCCGCGCCCCGGCCCCGGCCCGCGCCCCGGCCTTAGCGGGTCCCGCGCCCGGCCCCCGCCCACTGCCCGGCCTCCGGCTCCGGCTTCGAATCTGACGCTGCATTTATTTGACTGAGTAAAATCGAAAGTATGAGATAGCCATTAAAAATCTAATCAAAAATAGTTATTCCATTATAATTAACAAAATTTTTTTGAACTCTTCTTTGTAGCTAAACCATGGAATTGCAAGTTTTGTTAGAATTTAAAATTTTTAGTTTCAGACACCCTCATATCTAAATAAATTCAGCTATCTAAAAAACCATGTAGGAATTTTTTTTAAAAATAATTACACCATGATGTTCAGGATGAATTTTTTTGTTTATCTGTATAAGAAAAAAAAATGTGTGGAAAATTTTGATTTTGCTTTTCAAAAAGTAGGGGGCTTTCTAATCATAAGGTCTGCTCTTTTAAGATGTGATGGTAGGATACGGTAGCGGCGCAGAGACTGTTCTTTTCGAGTCTTACATGTTCTTCACAACTATTTCTCTCTCTCTCTCATCTCTCGTTTCTTCTTCTTCTTCTCTGCTCTCATCTCGACCTCTCTCTTACATATATATATATATAATATATATATTATATAGCCTAAATTATAATACTACAAGCACAAAGGTAATATATATATTATATATTATATATAATATACTATATATATATATATAAATTATATATATATTATATTTATATATATATATATAACTATAATTATATAATATGTATATAATAATAATTTATATATATATATATATATATATATATTATTAGTATTATATATATTATATTTCTCTTCTTCTTCATTCAAATACCTTTTCCCCCCAAGACTGGGCGTAAGGTGCCACGTACAGCATTCGGAAAAGAAAACAGTTGAAAGAAGGATGACAAAGTCGAAAGAAAGCCCCAGCCCTACCACCCCTCTGTAACCATTAATTAGTGAGGACTCAAGTAAGAATTCTGCCCAATCAGAAAATCCACCCTAGAGCCCCACGGGCCCGGCGACGGACCCTCACTATTGGTAAATCGTCAATGAAGCCGGATTCATCCCGTTGGAACCAGGTGGGCCACAGGACCATTACCCTGCCTCTCACAAAACCCCGTCATTCTTTCCTATTATGCATTTTTCTCGCCTCTGCACTCACATTTCTCTCCTTCAGACACTCGTTTACTATGACTTAATCCACTTTTTCTTCGGCTCTGAACTCAGTTGCTTCCAACACACTCACCACTGAACATCCTCTGCTTAACCAACCGACTTGTCATTCATCCTTTCCACCATGACCAAACCATGGCTTCACATACTTTCCAATTTATGCCTCGCGTTACCCCTTCTCTTCACACCACAACAACCTTCTAATACGTTCATTCCTTCATTTTATCAATTTCTCACACCTAGCACGCCCATCATTGTCCATCTTAACACATTGAACTTTAATATATATCTTATTCCAGCACCAATAGTCTCATACTACTTACAAGGTAACACAAGGCTAACACATACCTCATGCTAAGACGTCTAGCGCATCAAGACTTCAGCCCTGTACATTCACCAACGATTAATTGCCACCAGCCACCTTCCTGCCATTCACAACATTTCGCTACTACACTCTGCATCATCTGTTCCTTTCTCACCCAAACACTATACCTTAAATAAAAAAAAAAAAATTATTTAAACTCAGGACACTTGCTCCACCAGCTGCTCACCAATCTAACATAACTTACCACTGAGGACTGTCTCACTACAACAACCAAACTTTATCATTATCTACGTTTACTTTCAAACACCCTCCTTTTACACACACCGCCAAATTCTTTTCACCAATCCTCTCAAACTCTCTTCAGATTCGCGCCACACAAAAATAATCATCCTTCATTATAATAGGTAGGGCCACACTCCACTCATCCATTCTCCATCATTTCTAACACCATTTCCTGCCACCCACCATCTTATGATTCTTTCATAACCCCATCCATATATAATTGATATAACCAAGCGAGATCATAACACAACCCCGTGCCCTGCACTCCACATTAATACTTAAAATCACAATGTTATAAAGAAAATTTTAATTCTTAACAGCCTCCACTATCGTCGCATACATACTTTTGATTCCATTTCGAAGAAGAACCTGACCACCAACACCAATATGATCATCTAGACACCTGCCATTAGAGCCTCCTTTACTAGCCTTCATACGCCTTCTGCAAATCCATAAACCCTCATTTGCTTCTAACGTAAAGATTTGATCAACACACAATCCTCTACGCACCCCTAAACGCACTTATGCTCTTCAGAATACCAGTATAAATCTTCCCTACGACACAAAACTCAATAAAGTAATTCCCCTATAATTTTACTACAGCGGTCCTTTATCCCCTTACCCTATATATAAGCAGCGTACCATTACTGCTCCTCCTCCAATCCCTCCGAACTTGCCTCCATAACGCTTGTATTACACAACTTCCAGACCCAATCGATCACCATCTCGCATCCGCTTCTTGGTCACTTCACCAGTAATTTCATCCTATAGCCTGCCAGATTTACCATTCGTTTCTCACTCAAGCTACCCATTACCGCGCTCTTTTGCTGTAATAACTGCGCATCCCCAAAATAGCCTATGGCCTTCTGTTGCACCATCAGATATCCCCGACACCACACCTTCACTAATCACCATCTTCAAATTAACTGACAACCATATCACACCGATTCGAAATGTTCTTTCTCGACACTCCTTTCACATTCGATTCATATATACATTGGTTCAAACGTCACCCAGCCAATTGTTTCCTATTTGGCAACACTACCCATACGCCCCCTCTCATACCCCCTGTCATTGCGACTTACCCGCCCATAGCAAACCATATACTTATATAGATATTACGCGTGTACCTACTAATCTATATTTAATAAATATTTAAACTACTAGTATACTATAGTATACTACGGTAGATAGATATGACATATAGTACTATCTCATGCTATACTTGAATTGTATAAATAACAACCCGCGGTGATAACTAAATACCTAATATAGAACCCGTCCTGATACACTATACACAACCATTAATTATACTATCCACCTATTCATACATATTAATTAATAATTAATAATTTATATTATAAAAATCAATTAGGTATAATTCATATACTATAATATTCTATTCATATACTATACCCGCTACTGAACGCTACCTACATATATATATACTTAGTATAGGAAAAATAATAGTACTAATAATATTAATATATATAATAAATATACCCTATGTAAATATATATATATATACATATATAATAAAATATATATTTTTATTGTAATATCTTAAATACTAATTATATTAGATATATATATAGGCCAGCCGTACTGGACAATTAGCGCCATACATATGATATCTTTAAAAACCTATTAATGCTACGCTTACAAACGGAATACATTGCTGGAATGCTGGTCCAAATTTTGCTACTCCGAAAATGGTAAAAAAAAAAAAAAAGAAAAAAAAGAAAAAAAAGAAAAAAAACTTAATTAGCCTATATCGAATTAGGGTTACATCTTTACTATACATGTAAATATTGTGTACTGAAAATGCTTAACAAAAGAAAATAAAACCAAATAAATGCTTTATACGGCGCACTAGGGGGCTCGAGCCGCACGGGGAACATAGGGGGGGGTTTCCATACCCCGTAGGGGAGGGCGCCGGACAGGAACCCGCGACACCAAGAACCAAGAGCGGGGGTTCCCGGAGACCCTCCCCGGAGGGGCGGGAAATAGTAATCCTACCCCCGTAGTTCCCCGGCGAAGGCCACCGAGAGACCCCGACTCACTGCCACGATGCGGTATACCCTTGGTATTCTTTAGTAAAAAAAAAAAAAATATAAATAGTCCTCATCCATCATCAAACCAACAAAAGGTCTCTAAATAGGCGTCTAATCATATTACTATAATTATATTAACAATAATTTTTTTTATTTTTTTTATTTCTTCTACATGTTCCTATGTAAATTTTACCAGGATTCCAAAAATGCCTATTCCTTTTGCGCTGTAGCTATTGTAGTTTTGAGAATTTTTTTTTTTTTTTTTTTTTTTTTTTTTTTTTTTTTTTTTTTTTTTACATTTCTGGACAGACATTGACCAAACATCCAGCAATGCTCAATTCCGTTTTACTGCTAGCATTAATATTTTTAAGATACATATGACGGCCAATCCAGACGCTGTAAAATTATATATATATATTATACTATATAGTAATATACTATAATAAATTAAAACCCCATAACTATTCCTTCTGTATTTATTATTATATCTGTAAAGCAAGTAATATATATACCTATATACTCGTGCTTAGATTATAGTATACTTTACTATATCATAATCCTATATATAATATATATATATATAGTACATGTACATTATATATACTTACTATAACTAAAATATAGGTATTACCTGACTTAATATATATAATATATATTATAGTATATATATATAATCATTAGAACAGTTTCATTCTTCTTATTTTCAACACAATTTCTCTATATAATATCCTGATAAAAACGGGGTTAATTTAGTTCATTCAGTTTCTTTTTATGTTTTTTGTTTCTTTCAAGTCCTATATCCTTTCAATATAACTTTGAACTAATTTTTAGTAAGGGCGAGCGTTCCAAAATTTTAGTTATATACTTAGACAAGAATTTTTAAGCCCCCATACCTGTAACTAAAGTGGACCTTAACAGTTCTTAATATTTCAGAGTCTTAATATCCTTGACAAAAATAGAAAGACCGGGAAAAATGAAAATAACAAGCAAAAAAGCCGCAACTTTTTTGCCTGAACTAAAGTGAGGTTTCGGAGTGGGTTTTTCTGTGTTGCTGGCATTTTTGGTAGTTTTTTTTTCTTTTTGCGTTTTTTTTTTTCTTTTTGGTTTTTCTATATTTTTTTTCTTCACCTTTCTACAATGTTTTTCGAAATAAATTTTCAAGCCGGTATCGTATACATAGATTGGTTTATACCTAGTAACAATACACCCACCATTTTATTTTGATTTTTAACCACAGAATCAGATTCCCAGCCAATGGTCGAAATTCAAACCAACCTTATTTGATTTCGGTACAATTGAGAAAACTGCCTCGCCCACTCAGTAATTCTCTTTTCAGGTCTGGAAGATCCGGATAAGAATTTTTCCAGCAGGTTATGTAGTCGGGGAGTTCGTTTTTTTATTCTAGATAAATTTTTTGTATATGCCCAGTAGTTTTGGATTTGTTCTTAGAAACAAATTTTTCAAAAAAAGATTTCGCAAAATTAAAACACAAATTTTCTTTTTGCTTTACTCTCCCTCAAAAAATAAATATATTATAAATAATAACTAATATTAATTATATACTATAAAATATAAAAAAAACTATGCTGTCTGAGACTATATATATATATATATAATATAGTATACGACTATATATATATATACGCCTCTGAGCATATACAATTCAACAATTGATCTCGAGTATATATATATACATATAAGTAGTGATAATAAATAATATAATATATCAATATTTCATTATATTATTCAAAGTTTTTTTTTGAAAAAGTTGAATATTTATTGAAATAAATATTATTTATATTATTTTATTTTATTTATTATTTTTCTTTATTACATTTATTTATTTTATTTTTTATTATTATATTATATTGCCTAGTGTCTATTATCATCATCAAATTTTCGCGGCCTTATTAAATATGTATTTATATTTATGTGCTATTTATATATACTTATGTGCATATTGTATTAGTCACTTTAATTTATTTATATTCAATTATGTATTCTGAACTATTATTTTATTTCTTATATTTATGTCTATTTATTTAAAGAGCCATGAAGGAGAGAGAGGATATCCGAAGACAAAAACAAGCATCGATGCCAACGAATGCTTATCGACTGCCTTCGTCTGAAAGGTAGGTGCAACATGATGAGAGAGACAGAATTGTCTGCTCTCTAGACGAAGAAAGAAAGAAGAAGTTGCTGGCCGCGTCACTTTGCCCTTTGAATGGGAAGTTGAGATACTGTGAGAGAAGCGGAGAAGAAACGAGAGGGATTTGTGGAATCGAAGTGCACAAAGATGAGGTGTCCTTCTTGATCCGATACCGATATATGCCTTGCAAATAAAGGAGAAGCAGGCAGAAATAGTAGGCTTGCCACAATAGTTCACGAGGCCCGTCGCAAGCTGGGACAGAAGTATTTACTTTGGTTGTATCTGGATAACTTTTAGCCACTAGACATGAGTGATATGGGATGTGAGGGCCAGGATTCTCAATCGATACCGATGTACTAGAGATGACGGGAGAGGACCGACATGATTTGTCCTCCCTAACTTAGAGTGTGATGACTGTCATCTGCGAGACTTGTCTGGAGATATGACAGGTCACAAGTTGGAAAGGATCGAATGTGATTGAATGATGGAGGAGATGTCGTCAAGAAGGATGGGGATAATCGTCTACGATACCGTGCTCTGCGTTAGTGGCCGAGGATTCTGACGGGTAACATTTTGCGATGAAGAATCATCTGGTGGGAAGTGGATTGTGGGAGAGAGAGATGGAGATCGCGAAGAGAAAGCTTACGATTTCGGTATTATGTAAGGAAGTGGTGGTGTGTGCGTTTCTGATTACCTTGGATATGTTTTTAACAAGATTAATTGTAGCATCGCCATTCTTATAAATAAATGGTGGTAATTGTCATATCTATTTTCATTTGTATTGCTAGTGTCTAATGATGGACCATTATACATTATTGATCATCTCTTCTATCCTTCTCCTCCGCCTCTCCAGTTTGCGATATTGCTGCTTTTCCTTAATTTAGTCTTAGTATCTATAAAAATGCGCACGAAAGCACGCTGCTGCAAAAATCTATGCCGCAAAACCTACGCCCGAAATTTCATCTCAAATACAAAAAGTAATGGGGAAACCTTCCTAACAATAATTAAGGATATTAGCGACATAGAATTGCATTAATATATATATTAGTATACTATAGGTATTATACCGATCATACATTCCCCATAAAGTGTATAATATTTCTTCTAACAGACTGCATTATATCTTGAATCCTCGTATAATTACTCAATAACGGTAGTGAGCTAATAGACCTATATATATACTATATATATACTAATATATATATATATATAGGCTAACTTGGGATAATTAATCTGTACGAGTTATTTATTCGTTCTCAATCATATGAGAGCTGAGCAAATAATCTCCATCTACATATAAACCATTTCGATATTTCTATTATACTATCAGGCACATGTTATTTCTAATCTATAGTTTCGTCATACTTGTATTAGTCTTTGCAGGCGATATTCGATCATTTGTGTTGCAAGAAATCATTCATACCTACTGTATTTATCTCATATTTAAGAAAATCCGATTACCGATAATGGAGTTAATCAGTTATTACTTCTCTTAGTCGTGTATATCTAGAAAATAACACAAAAAATCGCTTGTAAATCACTAGTACTCTCTCTCCGCGTGGAGGAGTGTTTTTTCATTGGATTTTTTTTGATCCCTTTTAGATGTTAGACTGTAAGAGATAATAAAAGGAATTACCGATCTCATCCTAATCACATCGGTGCATCAGTGTTGCCTGATAGACAAAACTCTCAAAATATTTGAAGAAGACCTCTTATAGTATATTTATATTTATTGTATAAAAATGCGCGTGACTATGTTTGCTTGCCCTAATATTTAATGTACTCCTATGCTCAATTTTTAATTAGCATAAATACGCTTATAATGAGAATGGCTTTAAAAGGCCTTCCTAAAGGCTATTTTCATCTTGCCATTTGTACAATGACACATTAAGCACACCACACTTTTTTTCAAGCACGCCTCCATCAAACGGCCCAATGTGACGAAGTTATATGCAAAAAAAACAAATTTCTTAAAAACAGAGTTTTTTACCGCTATGGGCGAGACAATTTTTTAATGAGGTAAGAAGTGGGAATACAATCATTTGTTTGTCTATTATTCTATCATGACGAAAAGTGAGTTCTCCCAAACTAATAGGCGCAAGTAAATTCGACTACTGATATATAATCATCTACTACTATACAGGTTATAATATTATTAAGTATTGGTAATATATCTTGATCATGTCGGTCACTTATAATAAGCTCATACGCTCGTGAAGCTATCTAATTTATATATTTACTGAAGATTGTCTGATCCATGATAGGACGTATTGTGTGATTTTAGGTGACCTAAGACCTCTTATAGTTGATGAAGGAAGTGTCTACGTCGATCACTCATCTCTTTAGGTATTACTACGAAAGGATCTGTGGCTACTCCACTAAAGGTTCGCCGCAGGTTCGTGAGGTTTTCTTTTCATAGGTATATAGTGACTCACATATTATGTGAAGTTCGCGGAGAGAAATACCCAATACAAAGTCATACTTGCCGAAGTTATTGTTATAGTAATTCCATTATTCAATACTGAGTGAGATGATATTCGAATTTCTGCTTTACTATGTTTATTAAGTATTATTCACTTATATCTCCCTAAGTGGTAAGAGTACTGTCATTGGATGCGTCCCTAGTACGCTAAAACACACGATCAGATTAGTAAAATCACCCGCGTTATGTTTCTATATGTATAGTTTATAATCAAGGTCTCTTATTCTTTTGATTATAATGTCTGCATAATACTAGGAGCTGCGCATCCGGCTCTCGGAGGCCCGCCTAAAATAGAAGGGTTTTATCCAACTATTAATAGGGCACTGGGGCCTCGGTAAACGAACCGCAAGAATGTGTTGAGGGAGTATGGAGGGTGCGGGGATTGTTTCATCCCCGGCTCAGTGGTTAATGCGGTCGGCTTGATTTGCTAATAAAAGGAGCCATAGAACCCCTGCCCGGCGGAACACACCAAACTAGACTCTGAAAGAGAAAGCGGTGGGCAGAGAGAGATTCCGATGATTGAGTGGGTTGTGTTAGCCATCGCCGGTTAGTTCTGTGGTCGCGGGATTAGTCCCCCCCCCGTAGTCCACCTTAGACAGGCGGATCAGAATGATGGTACCCGACTCTTGTGTAATACGTATGTGAAATCCGATAGGTCGGCCAATCTATACCTCGTGAGGGCATCTACCTCGTTAAAGGATATTTACAGCCTAACTTTTTAAGATGAAAAAAGCCCCTTCACAAATCTAATTCATGTGCGTGAGGCGTAACCGAATGGCTCTACCGTGATTGCCTATATATAGCGCCTATGTCGCTTATTTCACCATTGACACTTGTATAGTCTCGACATTTGGCGTCCTATTGTTCTGTTGTTAACAAGCTCTACGTAGTGTTCTCGAGATGCTAGAATCATATTATGTGATCATTTTGCTGTTCTACCATTGTAAGATCGGTAGGTGCCTCCAGACATGTGCGAAGTGTCTCGCAAACAGGAATTTGTCGCTAGTACTAGGCCTAAGAACCTGTAGTTAGTGCTTGGCTCTGGGTTGTTTTTTTCTTTTTTTCTTTAGTTACCATGCGATGATGTCATGCTGTTAGACACTAACCTTTTATACCAGACATATTATATGTGATGATTGTATAGTTTAGTATGTACTGAATTAGACTGATTTAATATCGCAAGCAATCTAAGCTTCGTCTACTGTCTGTTTATCTACGTTATTGTTAGGCTCATGTGAAGATAAGTCTCATCTAGATAAGTGTAAGGTCAGACGTAGATCAGAGGGCTGCCACTATATATATATTATATTATATTATATATTACTGTAACATTATATAGCTTATATTTTAATTATTCGAATCAGATTATTATCAGTTCTATTTATCATGTCAACTCACCATCTTGCCTGGAACTAGTGTCATTGTTGCCTGATGATTGAGCCGATATAGTTTCGAATATATTTATCGAAAATATCTGGAAGGCACTCGCGCAGAACGACGATAATGGAATGTTGGTTGTACGCAGTATAGGATTTTTTAGATTTTCAATACCTATATATGTGAATAGAAGTATACTTTGGGGAATATAATTTATATCCGTTAGATAGCCTGAGTGTTTTATAGTTGTTTAGTTGTTGTTGCTTATGCATGCTGCTTTCTGTCTGCTATTTTATTTAGATTAGCATTAGTAATACTACCTTAGCTTTAGTATTGCTGCTGGTGTTAGTTGCTATATTTGTAGTCGTATTGCTCATTTGGATCTCACCATTTATATAATTATACGCGTATCTATATATATTAGAAGCTATATGAGAACTCGATACACAAAACAATCATAGAAATATATATACATATTTATATTGACATCAGCAATAATAATAATAATAATAATAATAAATATATAATTAATAATTTAATAATATAATACATAATATATACCAATAATAATAAGTTTGTATTAAGAAAAGATAAATAATGAATACTAAGTAGATAATCTACATACATGACTTATAATTTAATAATCGTGTCAAACTCTAATTAGACTCAGCTTGTATCAGTAATATAAACTAATAATAACTAGTTATATATATGGATAACAATAATCAACAGAATTTTAAATAATACTTAAAAAATAATAACTATATATTTCGCAATATTATTCAAAAAAGCTAAATCCTTAAACCGTCTAATTTTATAATGAATACTAATTGGAACCCAATATAATGCGAAACGTCAATTAAGTTACTGTACGATTAGAATAATAATATTGCAAATGGGATTCCTTTATCTCGCAATCAATACATAAATTGAATATGCAATTGTTATATAATGACAATATAATTAATCAGTATATTAAAATTATAAATATAATAAACTTTAAGTTCATTGCTTTTCATAATTAAGTGTAAAGTTTATGCGGTTAATTGATTGAATATGACTGCCGGCCCTTTATGCTCGTTGTGTAGGAGAGGTAAACGTAGTAACTTGTTACTCTTAGCCAGTACGCAAAGTTTTGCTGGACCGAGTAGGGAATGAATTACGATCCACAAGCACTCTGTTGGGAGCACCTAGTGCGAGGCGTTTTGCAATGTGAGAGCGGTTATCTCTTTTTCTTGTCATCATTCCTGATCGTAAAACGCAAATATTTTTTTCGGTAAATTATTTCTTTAAATGAATACATGTCCTAGCTCCTCTTAATGAATCCTCTGAACCAGCTTGTGTAGCAAGCCGAACAGTCCAGAAAACAACCGTGAGAGTTACCGCATTTGTTATATCCTCGTATTTGTGTTCTCTCTCTCGGCTGCATATAGTTAATTTGGGTTATGCTCTCCCGCTTCTTACTAATACACTAGGAGGGAACATGACTCTGCTGATATGTTACGTCTATTCAAGAAGCCGCTTTATTCTTTGTGTCTAGAGAGGAAAGTTTCCCTCTCCTTGAATCTTCATTTGGTCCGTCTTTTGCTTGCTTACAGCCGTTGAAGAGAGAAAGTCCTCTGCGCTTGAAATCAAATCGTATCTGTATCGGAGAGAGAATGATTATTTTTAATTTAAGATGAACACAACGGCTACAAGTAGAATATGGCAAGTTATTAAAGTTTGTGAGGTAACATCTGTTTCATTATGATATTAAGGGACAACCGCTTCTTCTTTTATGAGTGGAATGGTGTATATTCTGCTCATTATGTATATAGTCTGGTAACATGAATCTTGCTGGAGAAATATCCCCTATTGATTCTGGAAACTTGTATTCTTGTGATTGTTCAAATCCTATACCCGGATTGTCACCATTATAGAACGTGGTCTGGTAGTGTCTGAGAGTTATATTTCTTTTCTTTCATTTCCTCCTAGCTTCAAATCTGAATTTGTTTTAAGTCTCTTTTACTTGTCACTATGTATAACGCCTTAATAAACCTCTATCAAGTGTTTATTTACACTCAATAAGAATCTATAAAACTTAATCCAGAAGAGACTTATAGATCCTATATTATACGAGCTTTCCTCTCAGTTAATTGGACTAGTCGACCCTTCTTTCTTTCTCTGACTGGGGCCTGACTCCGTGGTGACTTGAGGTCCAACCTGATCAACTTTGAGTCCCTGTTTTAACCCTTATTTTTTAATATTTCGTTTTAATAGTAGGGATATAAGACTCAATTTCTGAGATTTATTGTGACTACGATTTTATCAAATTGTAAATTTAAATATTTAATTTTAATCTAATTAGTAAATTTTAAACATAAAATTTTCAAAATCTTTTTGGGTGAACGACTTGTATTTTATTAATTTGTTTTGTTATCTACTTGTGAAATTATTAAATTTCTTATCATTTATATATATACTATATATATATAATGATAACTTGTATACGTGACTATTTCTAATTCTACTCTCCTTACTTGCATGATCACTTGTACTCCAGACTCTAAATAATTCATAAATAGAACTAATAAGTGTTATAATCCATCAACGTCAAGAATGAACGATGAGGAGATGTCGCAAGATGGGGTTGGGAATTTTTGACTGACGCGTGATGAAGAGATATCGATAGGGTATAGTCTTAAGATTGATTTATTAATTAATGTTTAGATGAGACATTTTAAAACATGAAATATGAGGAAGAAACCATAAAGAAGGCTGTTCAGCCTGAGTGTATACCGTTGTATTTCAATTTTACTACTTTCTAATTAGGGATGAATACGAAAGACCCAAAGAAAATGTGGTGAATAACTGATTTATAAAGTTCAAGAGTTGTTAAATATATCATGGTGTTGAAGTAATATATAATTTTTTTATTAGATCATCAATCAAGGAAAAAGAAATACTCTAATGATGAAAGAGATATTGAAAAGCTCATAGCCAGTTTAAGCTTTGTTTGTCTAAATCATTAAATTATGGATTAATGTTCAACTTGGCTTACTGTGTAATTAGATCCCTCTAAAGATCTCTCTCAAGAATGACACGGATCTCGATAGGAATTATTACTCTTAAAAGTTTCGATACATTTGTAACTAAGTAATTTAATTCATACTAAATGATCTAGTTCTGTAACCTAATTCCAAACGTTAAAAGATAGTACAGTAATTATGTTAGTAGCGACAGTTTAGTGCACAAATAAGTTTGAAAGGGATATTACCCTCTTTCAAAAAAGTATATATATTCAATGGATTTTTAAACAATAATATTGTTGAGAAGTTCAGTGACTAAAAAAATTTAGATTTTAGTAAATATACTTTATCGGGGGTTAAAGAATTTTATTTTTTTTTATTTATGCGGTTTGTTAAAAAGTATGGGATAAATGCTGCTAAATTTAAAAGAATAAAACATTACAAAGTTGTAGAATAACGTGTATAGTTTGAAATTTATCCGACAAAGAGTTATCGTCGTAAAAAAAACAACCAATAATTAATTATTTTACTTCCTAATATATAGTATATAATAATGAATTACTATAGTATATATTATATAGTAAAATTACTTGAGAGTATATATATTAACTTATCCAATATGTATAACCTTATCATTATTACTATATTGCTAAAAATAGAAACTACTATATATATGTAATAATATACTAGTATATTATATACAGTCATTATATATATATAATGATCGACCTTGTGTTATACATTTCGGATCAGTAAATAGATCATTTATGATATTTAGAAGAGTAGCCTTCTCCAGAGCCTACTGTCATTTACTTGTGTTGCCTGGAGTTTGTCCCCATTCCTTAGGTATTTCAGACTCCTGATACATTTGAAACCAATTCCATGAAAGTAAATGGAAGTTAAGTCATTCATCAAGTTAGGTTTTGATATAATTGACGATACCAAAATATAATTTTTAAAGACATCTTTTAGTGCAACAAAATGTTTCCTTAGGTCAGGACTGGTAAATGCTGATTAGTTGGATCTTGCAACTATATATGTGCATTAGGGTTCGTTCAATTTGAACATTTGATTTTTGTTTCTCTGTCTTTTAAATAGTCTTCTGGGTTTCATGGATGCTATTCGATGCCTCACTCTCGTCTGTGAAGCAACTGTTGTCTTTCAATCTGGCGCATCAGTTATTATATGTGATATAGATATTAAGAAATATATAAAGTTTATAGTATGCTGTAATAGTTTTTACTATTAGTAATTTTATATATACTCTATATATCTATATACTCATAATACCTATATATATATAACTAAATATATCTATATTAAAACTTAATAACTAAATTATAAGAAATAATATATGTAAACATCGAATAATGGTCCTTAGTTCACCATTGCACTATAGGTATATATATCTATTTTAAAGCTTAATTTCCCAGTAAAATAGAGTCTTACCTTTTAGATGCTGAGATCCAAGAACGTGAAGAACCAAAATGTAAATTGGGTTAGAATTTAGAGCCCATAAAAATAATGAAAATAGTCCTTGTACACTTAGCAACAACACTCGAAGCTGAAAATTAAAATAAATACAAAAGTAACATAAAAAAAAATTTTACAAAATAAATATGGAAGGGGAGAAGTAATAGTTACTCGCAATACTGAGTTTAAATCTATCAGAACTTAAAATGAGAAAAAGAATCAAATTTTATATTTACCCAATTAAAATGTTAACTGAAAAAAAACTTACCGCAACAAACACACAATAATAAACGGTGGTAGTGGGCATGAGAAAGAGAACGAAAGTGAAAAGATATTGAGCTGGGGGTAGGCTATCATAATAATGCAGTAAAAAGTAATATAAAGGAAAAGTAATGAATAATAAAATAAATAAACATATTATTATAATGATATTTGAACTACTAAATAAGTATAAAAACTGTGGGATATTATATATATATATAGATATATATATAAATTATATTATAAGTAAATATTATATAATATTATGCCATATATAATAAAATATATAATAGTAATATAATAATCAGGGGGCGAGCTAAAATCTGAAAGAACAAAACAAATTAGGTATGAGCCCCAAATCATATAGGCAAGCCGACTAATGCCACCCACATGATGTGGAGCAGAAACCAGCCCCCCACCGAACATCCTCCATTAATTTTAAGACGGTCATGTAAAATTAAAAAACTAGAAAAAATAAAAAAATAAAAAACAAACTATAACAAAAATTAAAAAACGACCGAAAAGTATTATCAAAATTAATAAATAGAAAAATAATTATAAGATGCAAAAAAAAATTTTTAAAAATAAAAACACCGCTTGTTGTCATCTAGATTAATAAAAGGAACAGAAATGGTACCGCCCACTACATCATAAGTCTGTATAATACAGGATGGATTCTACTATCACACAGCTCCACCCTAGATTGAAATATAAAAGAATTACACGAAAGGGGCAATGCATGTAATTTTTTTAATAAATAACTTAAGACTATTATACATTATTATAGGTAAAAGAAGGACTGTGGAGAGCTGCAAAAAAAGCGTAGCACAAAAAATACAAATATATTTGCTCGCAGGTCGTTAGAAAATTTTTAAAATAAATGTACTAAAAAGTGAAACTCAAGACCAGCACCACGTCCTTACGTAGTGGATTATAGATCGTAATAATAAGAAAATTTAATTAAACATATGATATAAGTTGCATGTAGTTTTTTTTTTTTTGAGAGTTATCATATTATAATGTAGGGACAAGTGAAGACAGACCCAGGCATGAGCGTGGCGAAAGAATCATTTATCAGCAAGCCTCAAAATCTAAAATGCCAAACCTATGAAGAATTGTAAAATCAATACAGATCAGTGAGACACAGCAATACAGAAGAAAAAAAGCAGACTAATACAATCATCAGAAGTAGGAGAATTTATTATGGAAAAAGAATTTTGGAGAGCGAAAGAATCGGTAAGAACAGATCAACAAAAGCAAAAAAAGTACTCAAATTTGGTAAACACCAAACTTTTTTTTCCTTTTCCTCTCCCTCTCTCTCTGCCACATATAAAGTATTATTTTAATAAAAGCCCTAGGAACAACCTTATATCTCGAGACGTCCCCAACCCGCACAAGATTCAAAAAAATCTAATAACAGAAAAAAAAAAACAGTTAAGAGAATTTATTATAGTCATATGAAGTACTACAATGGAATAAAAAAAAAACAAAACAACGAGAGCATACATATCTTAAAAAGAGCAAAAAAAAACAAGATAAACCCAAAAAGAAAAACCCCCCATATCCCCCAAAATATTAAATGAGAAAAAAATAAATAAGCTAAAAAATACTAAATACTATTCCAGAAAAAAAACAAGAAGAATACAAATAAAGGTTTAATGATAGTTAATAATATTTTGGGACGCAAAGAACACCCCCTATTTTTTTAACCCCCCAACCAACATAATCAGTGTAATAATAGAAAAATAAATATAGAAAACAGAGTTGCATCCCGAAGCAAAACTATGGCGATAAACCAGATATTATTTATTCTTAATTTTTTGTTTCTATTGAAATTAAGTCACTTTGAAACCAAAAGAATTTAAAAAAAAATAGGTAGGAAAAAATAGCAAAAAAAAAAAATAAGCAAAAATAAGCAAGTAAAATCATTGAATTTTTTTATAGATGGTAAAAAAAGAATGGCAAAAACGTAGGTGTTGTTGTTCTCATCATCGTTGGTACCAGTCAAGATTTGATTTTTTGTTCCTGGTGATGTTGCCATGACCTGGTTGATCAGGGAAGACGGAAGGGCCGCCCAATAAGAACATAAAAATACGAACATAAAAATGAATCGAATGTAATACCAGTATTTTCGAATTATATTATTGATTGTATGATAATGATTTTTACAAAGGGAAAATAAAAATATATAAATAATAATAATAAATAATATATAAATATAATATATAATAAGAAAAAATCCCCATATATATATATATATAAAATAGCTAGTGAATGATAAATAATTACATACGTTACTAAAAAATAGGCCCCACCCCCATACCGTATAGTCAATATATATATCGAGGTATTATATAAATAAATAATAATATACTATAATAATATCCTAGCTATAAGTATAAAAAATATTATATTATAAAATAATAAAATATACTACATTTCCAGAAGTGGTCCAGGAGGGAAAGTTTCCCTTAAGAAAAAAATAACCTCGCCCAATAACAGGCACTAGATAATCCAAACCTTTTTTCAACAAATTGTTAATCAGCCCCGTTTTAACATTTTGCCCCAAAGCAATTCTTGACAAAATGAAAAAATAATAGGTGATATTAAATATAGGCGATTCCAATATTATGAACATAACCCATAAACAAGGCGGGGCTCCCGCGCAAGAGCTGTAAAGGTGAAAAACGGATAAGAGTCATTGAAACATAGAGAGAGACCATTAGTTATAAGAGAAGAAAAACGTAACATTTGAAAATAATATTGAAAAATAGAAAAAAAAGAACACAAAACAAACACGACGAGGGATACACGACAAAAAACAAGAAAGAAGCAAGAGATACAAACGCATTTTCGCACAAAAACAACCAGACAATAAATATTGAAAAACCAAACTGAATTACCTACTATTTAGATATAGTCTTGAAAAAAAAGCTCCAACTACAATTTTTTCGTAAACTAAGAATGTAATGCCAACTAAAACATAGATTTTCTTTAAAAAATAAATAAAATAATCTAAAATAAAGTAAATGAAAAGAAATAATAATTCAATAAAAATAATCTAATAATATAAAAGAAAAGAACTGTATTGAAACAAAGTGAAACAAATACAAATGTTAGAGTGATTAGGAGGAAAACAGCATTAAAAACAGTATGACCATCTTAATGAAAAATAATTGAGGCGAATGTCGAATAAGAATGATTTTGTCCAAGAATAAAGTGAAAGGATCGAAAGAAAACAATGATAAAAATACACTCCTCCAAATATAATACACAATTTAAAAAAAACAAGACTGAAACTGACGACAATAGACAAGAATGAATGAATGAACAGAAAAAAATATCTTCAAGGTCTTAAGTGAGAAAAAGGTTTTCAGATTAATAGATCGACTCATCTAGAAAAAGTAAAATCAGCTCCACTTTTTACAAAGCAGAAAAAAAAAAACCCAAACCCCAAAAACCCTATTCAAAACCCTTTATTAGAACCTCCTTTTTTCTCATTCACTAAAATATTATTAAGGAAGCATCACGTAAAAAAAGCTAAAAGTATATTATATTTTAACATCTTGAGACACAAATCTGATAATGAAGTTTATATATATCTAGTGAAGATTTTTAACAGAAAGCTTTAGTCTCTGGATCTTTGATTCCTTTAAGTACAAAGAGGAGCCAAAATTTCCTCACAAAGTGTGAAAAACATATTTATTAAAGTTGTTAAAATATTTAATATATAAAATACCATAGAGCATCACTGCTATGATAAGAACAATGATGCTTCTGTAAGAGTAAAAAAAAAGAATAAAATAAAACAATAATGTAATTACGAGAATGTACACAACTGGGCAAGAGTCAGAAAAATGTATTTAACAAATATACAAAGCTAAAAAGAAGAATGATTGTCCACCAATATAGTCTAAAATTGGACAAAAATATCTTGGTGATTGAGGTCTTATGGTCATAGCAAAGTCAAAAAAACCTCAGAGAATATAAATGGACCCTTCAACTCACAATTATAAAACACTACAATTATTATAAGTAGTTACGTATATTTTTATAATTTTATTTATAAATTACAAATTACAACAACAAACTGTGTGAATATTATATTTTATTTTTTATCCATACAATACGTAGAACTAATGCCACGACCCAAATTGCTAGAGCGTAATTCTGTCATATATTATGTGAATATATATTTAATAAAAATAAAACACTATATTATATTATACCAATTCGCCCTCATATATCCTACCCCTCACCAATATAAAAATAAATGACAAAAAAATTAAACTATTAAATAAAAATTACACAATTGTACTAATAGTAAAATAATAAAATAAACCCCTAATATAAACCTATATAAAAATAATATTATAAAAAACTAAACCCAAAATAGTCTTTAAAATCACCAATAATAAAAAAAGTAGTATAAAGCTATAAACAAAAATAGGTTATGTAATCACCTATATTGAACTTAATATTATAAATAATAAAATGATAGAAATGCACCTCCGCCACAAAACATAGGCATTTCCACAATGAAGTCATGCTAACTGAAATACGTGCATAGTAGATACTAACTTAGTAATATAAAGCCATAATAAATAAAATAATTAATCTATCATTGATGCCCTATATACTACTATATATATATATATAAGTATATTTATAACCCCTAAATAAATATTTGCTCTGTTGGCCGATAATAATAAATAACGGTAATAAATATATCCCGACAAGCTTAAATATATTTTTGGGTGCAATATAAAATATAAAAAACCCGCAGTGAAAAAAAAAAGAAAACCAAGAAAACCAAGAACCCAGAGGAGGTTCGATTAAAAAATATTTTTCTAAGTTAAAATACCCCACAAAATATATGAAGATACCCTATAAACTCTATAAACTAGTTAGGCTCATATAGTATATAGATAATTAGTAGGTAGACTATGCACCCTATACTAATAATACTATATATAAAATAAAGTCTATTAAACTATTTGTGGAAACTGAAGCGAGACTGAGTTGTAAACTACAAAATACTGATAAGTATGTAGCAGGTAAAAATAATATAGTCCTAATATAATATTGGTATAAATAATACAAATAAATATAAAAATACCATATAATATTAATACAATATATAAACTATATAATAACCGTATTATAGTATTATACTCACAAAATATAATTAAAAGTATACCTTAGTATATTAAACTTATAGATAAAATAATATGTATACAACCATGAGGGCTACATATTAAATTAGGAGCAATCCCCATGAATTATTCATGGAAATTTATTTGATAATATAACACTTTCGAAACTTAAATTAACGGGTTATGTTTTATATGAAATTGTAACTAGTTTATTTAGAAAATTATTATGTTATTAAAAAATCATAAATAATAAAAGTTGTAATAGTGACCTTTAAAACAATCAATGATAGAAAAATTCGTGAAACGACTTTTCGATTCCTTGCTATCCTCGACAGATATGATGCACTTCTACAAGCAATATAATATTGAAAATTTTTTTGATGGTGAGATACAAAAAAACCATACAAGATTAGCACCCCATCCAAACACGAATAGTTGTGCCCCGTAAGCGGGATGGTTGTGTGGGCATAGTCGATAGTAAATATACATGTTGAATTAATGTGAGGTTGAGGCTACTTTTTTAATTATTTTTTGATATTCACCCCCAGCAGAGGCAGATATACCGAAGGAGATAAAAAGAGTAATTATGAATGAGAGCAATCAAATTTAAACAAAAGAGTATAAAATAGAACTTTATAAATAAAGACAAATCATAACTGGTTCTATAAAATTACACAGTCTGTACCTCTTGGTAGTAGTTGGTGCAAAATTAACAGAATTAGTGGAAATCAGCGAGGCGATCTGCCTATTGAATGAATCCCATTACACAAAAAATTGTACGCTGTTGTATGTAAATTTTCCATTGGCGGAAAGCAGCCGGAGGGAAATCTGAACTATTAAAATACCAACTCCGACTGCTTAGAGCTCAAAAGACTGGAGACGCACGCCTCAACCGAAATTGTTATTTAAATAATATACAACCATAGCGTGGGAGTCAGAGTCCGGGAAGGCTCGAGTTTAAAATAATTTTTTTTAGAAAACCCCCACCCAACCCTGAATGTAATAATAAACCAAAAATAATAAAAGTAATAAAATTATAAAATAATATATAAAAAAACCTAAAAATAGTAGTGTTAGTATATCCCCTCCACAGGATAGGAAACCAATGACTGATAAGTAGTAGGTACCTAGTGATTGACGGCTAGGTAGCGGGATAAAAAAAAAACGTGTTATATTAGTGTATTACCCTCCTATAAAGTATGTATGGAAATAAATAAACTCATTATATAAGAAGATGACAATGAGGGAGAGGGCGATATAGGGGGTTAAATGGACAGATAAGATTTGCAGAGATGATTTCATGAAAAGGTTCAATGACTGATGCCTCTGACTAAAACTTATTCAAAAAATGAACAATAATAAAACTTATTCTAAAACATATATTTCTAAAACATAAGAAGCTCCTATGTACAACTAACTGGAAATAATGATGAAACCCAGTGACTTTTCACAGAATAAAATAGGTCCCCACCGGCCGTCCGTTCCCCAAAGATTAATACGATTTATGGGTTACCCTGGATGCTCATACAAAATACCATTCACCATTATTAAAAAGTTAATAAGAATGCAGTATAAATATAAAATATGTCCAGTTGACATACTAAAAATTAATAGAAAATTAAAGATAAAAAATATATCGGTATTCAAATGTAATACATCAATAGAGAACCTCCAAATATAAAACCTATAACTATAATTTATAAGAACTGCCATCGGCAGATGCTCACTCCCCCATATATAATCAATTAACAAAACTCAGATAATCATATAAAGAAAAAAGTCCCAATCCAAAAGAAATACCCATCCCACATAATATTCAAATTAAAACGACCATCAAAATCAATCCTATTATATGTACCACAATTATAAAATATGACACAAATATAATGAAAAATAGGATGACACTTCTCGCACGGAATTTCTGCGATGTGACATTTCTTGCCCCAATAGACAACCTGCAATGAAATAATTCAAAATTAGAATGAAGACTTACAAATATAAAACTTAGAGAAATTTAGGCTTGAAACGCTGTAATATTACTAATAAAAAATCATCATTAAAGATGAACAAAAAATTACGCTTCACCATGCATTTGTAGAGGTTAAAAACCTCTTACGAGGCGACGATGATAGGATGATGATCGACTGTTGTAGTCAGATAATTTAAGATACCTTGTCCACATTCTCAATAATTAGAGGCAAAAACCATCCAACATGTACGCCATATAAATATAACCCCATGATTATGGGATAAAAATTATAGCAAAGAGAAATATCCACCAAAAACCCGAGCGGAGTAGTGTCATTACAACACATATGAACATATAATATTAACCCATATAAAAATAACCAAACCACGTATGGACAGTGCAAATAATAATAATAAAAAAACTTAATATATATATAATAGATATATAATTATAAATATAGATTTACTTAAAAAAATAAAGAATAACCAATTACTACAAATACTCCACAGATCAAAGTATATACAATGTAACGGATTAGGGCAATATATAAACGGAATTATAATATTTTAATAATAAATGAATAACCCATAATATAACCCCAAATAATACCCCCAAAAATAAAATGAGCATAAACTTATATAAAGTAAGTAGCCAATATAGTTGTGGGCCCCAGAGGGAGAGGCCACAGGTTGACGAGGGCAAAACACTGAATATATGTGATGTGTCAGCGGGTTGACCCCTCCATCAAAGTGGATGAAAGAAGTAATATAGTAATTATCGAAGTTAATAAATAAATCAAACAAAATGAGAAAATGAAACAAGAATTGTTTACGTAACTAGCCTGGAGAGCAGCATACTCTCGCAGAACAGAGACATATATCAGCTCATTACTTGCCTCAACTCGGGGGAACATAAGGGTAAGGACCCCGGAGAGGGACCGATCAAACTATGCTCAACAAATGACTCCTGGTTTGTGTTCAAGTACAAAATAGATCAAAAACTTACGTCAAAAGAGAAAGAAAGGGGGAATGAAAATGAAGAAAATTAAAACAAAGATATTTATTAAACACAAAATTAAGTATACTATAGTTGGTGAAATCAAAAGTAATAGAGTTAATGTTAATACATTCGCTCAGTTATCCGGGATAAGTAGAGAGAGGATAGGCTATATACCTTATTAAACAAATTAAAAATAAAAACCACAATAGAATTGTTTAATTTTGCTATGCTTTTGATATTGTTGGTGTAGTTTTTAAGCAATCCTATATTATTATTGCTATAAAATACAAATAATATTAAGAAGTTAAGATGAGATATGAGATAGGTTTGAGGACCTGGAATTACAAAAAACTGCTCACTTATAGATGTGTGCCTAGTGGGAACTAATCTCGAAGCGGGAAAAAAAGATTAACAGAAGCCAGGTACATCCAATGAAGAACTAAAAGTAGAATAGTGCCTGATAGGAGTAACTTAGTAAACAAAAATTAAGAGGTAATGATGTTGTTGACTATATAATAAATATACTACAATTAAAAAAAGGTCGTTATACTATAAAAAGCTCTTATTTATTATTCCCTACTGATGTATGACATAGATAATTAATATAAGATTAAAGTTAACTTCTAATAATTAACGCCGTACATATGGATTAAGGCTGGGATAAAAATAAAAGTTCATCGGTAGAGCTAGATAAAAGAATAGAATTAACTGCGAGATGTGCTATATGAAATGCAAAGTTAATCGGGAAGCCTTTGATGAGGAATGAAGACAAAAAAAGGGACAATGGAATAAAGAAAAAATAGGATAGACTGGATCACGACATGGAAGTCAACGGAGGCCCCAAAAAATATTTAAAAAAAAAGACATAGGAAGAAAAATTAGAGTAAGAAGTATTAGAGAATAAAGAAGTGAAAAAGTAGATGATGAAGATAAACGTTGGATATTAACGATTATGAAATTCTCAATAGGTATAAGGCATCAATGACTTCAAAATAAAGAAATTGGCTTAAAATGTTTTAAAAAAAATTTAGGAATAGTGAGAGATCGGCTTACGCCTATCAGAATAGTACGTACAAGGGGCCCCGCCCACCCCAACCAAGTAACGCGGAACCAAGAAAGCGCCACCTGCAAAGGAACCAAAGGCTGGGGAAAAAAAGAGTGCAGGGATTATTGAAGCTTGCAGAGGTTGACTTCACGGATAAAATTCACATAGTGAGTCAAACGGCATAATTTGAATAAAAAAATAATTAATAGGGAAATACATGGTAGGTAAAGAGATCTTGGAGATCAAGAGGATATGAGGTAGAACTCACTTTCATGAGAAAACTAATGGTGCTTATAAAACCACAAAATCAAAGAATACAGCGAAAAAGAGACAAATAATCAAAACAATAACATAACTGTGTATTAGCTATAATCATATGATAAATATGGAATAAGGTGTGCCCCCAAATAATTCATAGTGAGGTAACAGGTACAGTGGTATAATGTGTGGTTATGACCTCAAAATAATATTACTAACTGTTTAATAATTAACGTGTACATAAATAACTTGAGTAAGCATTTCAAAATATTAAATGATGAAATTACAAACATTTGAAGGAGCTCATGCTTACGATAAAAAATTAATGAGATACTGAAAAAAAAGAAATGGGCAGTTGATGATTGAGGCTACCCGATATAAAAAAACACCAAGGTAGATAAATCAGAAAATGAACAAAAAAACAAAAAAAATGTTTATACTCCAATGAATTCTGACATTAAAAATATCTCCTGTAAAGATAGAGCCGAAATATATTCTAATTTATGAATAAGAATTTCGCATTTAGGTATCAAATTGGTCACAATGAGAAAAAACTATATTTAAAAAAAGATGATACATAATGATTACTAAACATGAACTCTGACACACCTCACGCTAATAACAAATAAAAAAATAATAATAATAATATAAATGAGGATTGTTTATGTATGAGCATTACAGATATATACAAAATCTAAATTTAATATAGGAATATATATAAGATATAAAGTAGTATAGAAAATAGATGTAATGAATATATGATAAAATTATAAAGAATATGAAAGTAGGTAGATAGTAATAGGATAATAAATATAATATAAGAAGAAATAATATATATAAAGTATAATAGATAATAAATTTATAGTATATATATATATATAATCCTTAGCCATAAACAATTTACATAATTATAAAATAAATAAAATAGAATAATAATTAAAATATAATATAAATTGACATAATAACAAAAAAGATATGCGTATATATACAGACCCCAAAACCTCCGAAATATATGTAGAAGAAAGATGGCATGCAAATCAAACCACAACAATATAGAGGTTAGCCATGGTATTAGGGCATACACCGAGTAGCCCCACCCAACGCGCCCCCAGAGAAGGCAGAAAAAAAGCGAAGCCCAAAAAGCGAACCCACGCGGGCCGGGCCCAAAAAAAAAAAAAACTAAAGAAGGCAAAGGAAAGAAAAAGCCCAAAAAATAAAAACAAGAAAATCAAAGCAAAGAAAAAATCATAAGACAATATAAAGCAAAGTAAAAAGAATAAAGGATAAAAATAATATTAATAGGTAACCCTATCGAGTCGTTATTCTTAACGTTAATATAATAATAACAGCAGCTAGCATCATAATGTATTCAAGAATAGATTAGATAAACCTCGGAAAAGGAAAAAAGAAAACTCATTATCACTGCCAAGTTTGAAACACAAATATCACAGCAGTATCTCTCTCACTTCTGTCAATCTCTTGTGATTTCCAACTAAAGTAAGTAACGCACAGAATCTACTTCATGTTCAAAGTACATGGCGAACAGACGGAATAGCTACAGCGAGTTGTGGCTATGTGGGATTTGCAGATAGGGAACAAACTGAGATGAATATATAACTTTCATCAGAAGGTCATATTTAAGTCGATCAAAGTGAGGATGCCAGAAAAATAACTTGGTAAAACAAATACGAAAGGAAGAGGAAATGGCAAGTAGAAAGTATGTTATGCACTGAGTAATACAGCTATAGCAGAGAAGTATATAGTTTTGTTCAGAAGAAAAAAGAGCGTATTGAAAAAAACGATTTTAAACCGAAAGTGTCAAATAAAGAGTAATTCATAAAGAAAAGTTGAGAAAACTTAAAGACAAGATATATACAAACCTTGGTGGCCATAGAGAGTTTAAATATGGATTTATCGCGGAGAAGATCTTAGATGATAAAAGAAAAAAAGTGATAAATGTTTAAGGGAATATGTGCATTAATTGGTAGTCTCCATGCAAGATTTGTTTATGAAAATAGAAATAATATATATTTCTTTGGGGCGAGTCATGTACGTCCCAAAACAAAAGAAGAGAAAAAGGGAAGTATCAAGTAGTCAAAAAGCCTAGAAAACTGAGTGTAGAAGAGAAATTAGACTGAAGAAATAAGGCAAACGTGAAGGAGTTAAGAAACAATGTAAAAAAGCATTTAAGGCGTCTGTAAGAAACAAACAATTGCAAAATAATCTCATATTGATTTTTGAATAATTGATTTTTGAGAACTACAAATAAAAAAATAGACGTAATAAGAGAACAAGCAGTAATAAAAGGTGAAACCCCTTCCTCCGAATAAGAAAGGAATCTATTAATCTATAAAGTAAATTTGTTTTTAAGAATCAAAGATAAGGTTATTGGAGGAACAGAAAACTAAGAGAAAAAGAAAAAAATAGCAGCAAAATAACACATAGCAATACACAGTAAATCAAAATAGATAAGAATAGTACATCAGCAAAAATCTCGAATAGAATGAAAAAGAAAAGAAAGATCTCAGAAATAAAGGACGAATTAAGAGGATAATAATAAATACGAGAAAATTACATGGAAATTATAAAAAATGAAAAATTGTAAATAAAATTATTGGTATTTAACTCAAACATGATTATTTATAAAGAAAGAACAATTAACTACTGAATAGTATCAAAACAAATAACCCGCGAAAAATCAGTGAGAGAAAACAAGTCAAGCCTCCCAAAAAGAAAGCGTAATCTTGTGATTAGACCAAATAAGATAATAGCATAGCATGTAGTATATGTGTTGTTTGTCATCCAATAAAAAAAAAAATGGGCCGCGATACCTTGGAGACAAAGAATTAGACCCATATGGAGAAAGGGAAGGTTCCTAACACCGCTAGGTAAAAAAATGATAAGACAGACCATACCAGTAATGCATTGCAATCCAAAACTCTAGATTCATTAATTTAATGAAACATTAACACTCGGATAAATAAAAAAAAATACAATTAATTAAAAAAAATTTACTGATAAACCATCATTGCGAAATATTTTAAAAAATTATCGCGCACTAACCAAGAACCACAATATATCCCACCCAAATCTCTCCTCCTATACAAAGGTTTAAGGAAACTAAAGTAGCATATTTATTTTTAAATATAATGATATTCTGGCACCTGTGCCCCTACGCGTTCACATTAAAAAAATTAAAACTGGCCCTCGTGCCTCATTGTGCCACTGTGATCGTGGCCCTCGTGCTTTATTGTGCCACCATGATAAGATTAGCCCCCTTCTTAACGATAAAAGGCGTACCTCTGGAGACAATATGTGAATTTGACCCACGATAAATTGAGAAACACAAAAGGTGAAGCAATTTGAAATAACAAAATTTCTGAAAAAAGTGTACTTAACTATTTAGAGGCTATTTTCTAATATTACCCGAAGGTAGCCCGCGTAATTTTAATGGTTACTTAGTTTATGAAACAAAGCTTAGACTCTATTTAAAACATTCTATTTGTCTAGTGCCACAGTTTGTCTAGTGCCACAGTAATGTTGATGATTCACAGAACGAAAAAAAATAAATGAATAATGTAACTTAACTTAATAAAGCGAATGTTGGATGTACATCATTAACAAAGTTAACAAAAAAAAGTTATATGCTGAAGTATTATTGGAGTCGAACGTATTGAAATTGGTAGTAACTGCGAGTGTACACTCGACGGACGTGGATATGCGTGAGGAGATACAAGGTGCCAGAAATTTAAGGAGTGGGTGATAAGGGATGATGAGAGTGGGACCAAAATCTTTACATTGAAACAAAATGAATTGAAGGAAAAAATGAAGGGAGAAGAAGAGAAATATAATTATATTTAAGGTAGTGTGAGCCCGTTTGTATTACCTAGATGTCACTGGGTCATTTGCAAATAAAGGGAAGCTTATATGGTGGAATAATTAAGTGAAATATTAATGAACAAAGTTTCAAGGTAAGCTTTTCTGTAATGGAAATCAAAAAAGCTATGGATAGAACGCCTAAGTAAAGAGGGTGTGTAAGAGATAAATCGGTGCAATTCGGAGTGATTTGGAATTTAGGAGATAATTAAAGATAGCGGGAGTGAGACAGGGTATAAGTAAAGATAACAATATGCTCTCCTCAGGTTTATAGTATCACTGCTGATAATAAAATAGTGCATGGGGTAATTATGGAAAGAATTCAAACGCCAAGCGTCGTCCGCGGATTATGGCAGGAAATCCGGCCATCCACAGCCCAAGCAAAATGATTAAGATGATGCATTGAGAGAAATGAAGAACGTGAGTGTGGATGAAAGGTGCCATACACATATATATACATTTAGCAGGTATGATTTTTGGATTACTGAAAAAAATAAGTGTAGAGCGAAGTATAAAAAACCATACTGAAGACTGAGATATTAGAGAAGAGAATTATGGTGGTAGGGGAGATTTGGGGCTAGCCCGAGTAGTGTAAAAAGGAAAGGCGTTTGAGAATAAGACGAATAGATTAAGAGATAAGGTTAATGGATTGTGAGAATATAGAGGGACAGTCACTCAAGTGATGAAAAGACCCCATATGTAATAGAAATGATGCAGCAGCTAGGAAGCAAGTGTTCTGAGTTAATATTAATCAAGAAAAGGGCATAATGTGTATGGATGCAAGGAGGACAGGCAATGAGTAGCGAGATGTGAGATAGAGAAAGTATCGGCTGATGGGATATTCGCAGTGGAAGGTGGGCTGGTGCAATTAAATCTGTGGTGAATGTAAAGGACTAAGTCTTGAGGTGCTAGGGTCTTACATTGAGGATGTATGTGTTACCGGTGTTTTTGTATGGATAAAGTGAGTACGTAAAAAATGGTCTTGAGCCACAAGAAACAAGAGAGGAGTATGTAGTCACAAAAAATGAAGCAAAAAAAAAAAACCACCAAAAAAAAGAGAACCAAACCCCATGAGAGTATAGATAATCCATAAGATATCAACAATGTGTATACAAACACCACAACAATGGAAAAAATAAGGAATCAATCTATAGGGGCCCTGACTCACCCAGAGTGAATGAAAGATATCAAATAAAAAGATGAGGAAATGATGACGAACATGTGACCCGGCCATATACGCAGCCGCCAGGAAGAAACCCCCCAAAAATGAATGGCCCCGAGGTAAATGAGGAGTGATAAATGATAAGCTATGATTGAGATGGCTTTAAGCCCACATGAAGTGAAAGCCGCACTTGAAATGTAGAAAATTCGTTGGATATTAAAGCGGAAAATGGCCTGATAAAAGACTATGTCTAGGCATAGAAAAATTACCACGACTAGCCGGCTGAGAAGAGAACCGAAAGAGAAAGATGAGATTTGAGATACGTGGTCGAGCGAGGGAACGACGTCTGCACACGACAAAGAAATGTTGGAGTCGTGCAGAGCCAAGAGAAGTAATAGGGTTGCGGTCGAATAGAAAGAAAAGGAAGAAAGTGCGGCGCGCGCTTATTGTAATAAGAGGGGCAAAAATAGGTTAAGTGACGCCCAACCTTGGGCCAGGAGCCACTGCCAACACCACTTACATTGAACCGATTACACAAAATAAAGGTGAGAGGTACCGTCGCCCCCCCGCGATCAAATACTCAGATGCTCTAGGAGTAGGAAAATATATTTTCAACATGTCAGTTGTGACGAGCTCGTACACTAATTAATAAGGTTACAAGAAACCCGAAAAAAGGTAACCAAGAGAGGGAGGAAGACCTGAAAAAAAAAGAGATTAAGGTCTGGTGCGGTTTCCCTGTTCGACGATATTTTATTTAGCATTGTTCTCCATAAAATAGCTATTTCTTTTTCTCGATGCTTGTACAGTGCACCAACTCCCCTTACCCCCGAATCTTCAGGAGGCAAAGAAGGACAAGGTGAGAGCATAGAAAAGACAACCGCCAACATATAGTTAAAATAAAAATATCAAAAATGGAAACTCCAAAATAGAAAAAGAATTCAGCAAATTCAAAAGAAAAACGACCCCAAAAAAAAAAATAAAACCCATAAAAAACACTCCAAGAATAAAAAACCCCAAAAAAAAACCCAGCAAAAAAAAAAAAAGCTCTCAAAAAAAATAAAACGTATTTAATAGCGTAAAACAGAAAGCAAAACCCAATGAGATAATACATTTAGAAGCCGAATTAAGTTGAAAAGTAATTAAAAAACAAAAAAAGCAAATGAATTTACTAGAGCTATAAACCCCCTCTATAAAAGCTAAAAGTTAGTTAGCAGAAAAGTTGCTATATAACTAAATACTGTTACGTCTACTTAGTTTTCACCAATGATATAGAAGGTTAAATATATTAATTTTATGTTTATATCCCCAAAGCTAAAGTTAAGTATATTTCAAACCTACAAAAAATTATTAAAAAATATAAAAAGAACTAAAATTTAATGAAAATACCTAAATTAATTAAAAAGAAATCGTAAGTTAGGCTTAAATATAATTAATATAAAAATTTTTAAAAATTAATTTATCTACACACAAAAAAAAACCCAAATTCACTATA
>JABUQX010041484.1:35000-59809 GCA_015478945.1 Trachelipus rathkii | reverse complement strand
TTTATATTTCAAAAATACATCATTAAAAAATTTAAAATCTATAAATCTATTAGTTTCCTAAATATAGGATATTTGAAAATACTTTAATAATTTTATATATTTTTCAATTGGAATTAATTATTACTTTCATTTTTTTTTATTATAAATTTTTTTTCATTTGAGAAAAATTCTTTAAAATGTTAAAAAAATATGTCAATTATCAGAAATATTAATAATTTTTTGAAAAGATAACTTTACTAGTTCTTTTCGATTTATATATATATATTAATTAATATATATATATTATTATCATATAGATATATTATATATTTTATAATTATAGATTATTATATATATATTATACTATATATTATAATATAAGATTTTATATATATATATTATTTTTTTTATATATATTATGTTGAAATATTTTTTTATGTATAGATACAATGGAATTTTGGCATTTACAAATCTTATGAAAGGTGTGTTTTAGTATCATTTAGGTTTCAAGATTTTTGGTAATCTATGGTGGATTGGGTTTTATCAGATTTATTTATATGTAGCAGACCTATGAAGTAAAATTTTAAGGCAATGTCTCACCCATATGAATATTTGGCAGCAGACTATATTTATTCATTTCTCTATTTAAGTGCATATACAGAAAGGGCTGATGAAGTTTAAAATGTCATGTAATGCTATGCTTATCCAATTCTTGATTTATAGTTTAATAATTTTCTTGGGTATGTCCAAATTGATAAAAGAGAAGTTGAAGAACCAAAAATTCAGATCCGTTAGGGTTTGTTTTATATAAGAAACAATTTCTTGAGTAGATTTAAATTTCCTCTGTATTTATTAGACAAATTACAATTTTACAAGTATTTTTAAGGAGGCAAAATAGGCAACTGTTATTTGACAATATCTTTATTTACATTGTGATCATTAAGAAATTGAGATACATGACATTAGAAACATTGGGGCCTGAGAAGTTTTTTTCTATCTGTATATATTTGGCCGAATGATAAGATCAAGTAATGTATTAAACGCTTACTAACTACTTCCAAAAAATTTATGCACTCAGCCCGTATCTGGTTCCATAGTTATGTATTTAAGTTGGAAGGGTCACAAATATGTAAACAAGGGTCCCCGTCACAAGATGCTTACAAACTATCCTGAATTTTTATTTTATTTTATAATACAACTAAACCCCGTTTAAAAAAAAAAAAAAAAAAAGAGGACAGGTACTAGTATATAAAGTAGGAGGGGCAGGATGTGTCGCAGTGTTTGGGTCTTTGGACCCCCGGTAGGAACCTACTGGGGTATTTTGGCCATTTTTACCTTTTTTGACCTTTTTGAGGCTTGACCTTTTTGGGCTTGACTTTTTTTGAGCCCAAATTTTTTACCTGACTTGACCTTTTTGGGGCCTTGCCTTTTTGGGCCTTTCTTTTTTTCGCCAAACTTTGCTTCATTCCTGGTCATTTTTGGCAACGGTTTTTTTGGTGAACCTATTTTTTTGATGACCCTATTTCCTGTAGACTATTTTTTGAGAACCCTAATTTTTTGAGACCCTAATTTTTTTGGAGCCCTAATTTTTGGCAACCCCCCCCTAATTCTTTTTGGCAACCTAATTTTTTAGCAACCATAAATTAATTATTCCCAAACCGGTTGCCGTCAGCAAAGTTGTACGTATTCCCCCCCCTATTTTACCCCCCTAATTTTTTTGACCGTGGGCAATTTTTGCACCAGGTATTTTTTGATTTTCTTAGGGCTTACCCTATTTTTGATTGTCTTTACCTTGTTGACCACCTTGCAGATACCATGGGTCATTTTGCGCCACCAAGTATTTCTGGTACCCTTTGGTATTCATGGAGTCCAATTTTGGCCCCACGGAAATTTTCGAACCCTTTGGTCTTATGGGTCCCAATTTTTGACACACGGTGATTTTTGATCTTTCTTTAGGGGCTTAGCCCTATTTTTTGATGTCTTTAACTTGTTTGACCATGATATATCCCGGCATTTAACCTTGCCGTACACATGGGTCATTTTTATGACCACCGCCAAATTTTCTGGCCGACTGTGCCCCGTAACATTTCTCGTTCCCTAACTTGAACGCTGTATGGACTACCAACTTGACCTACACACGTGCGCAGCTGCGCACACACACAACACCCACACACAAACCCACACACACACCAACACAACCAACACACCAACCACAACCCCACACACAAACACCACAACAGCACACACACACACCACACTACACTTACACTTATAAGACAGTTCATATGACACTTACATTTACCATAGGCATTACATTTAACTTTAACACACGTACGCCGTGCGCAACATCACCTTGACAGATACTGGCGCCAATTTTTGCCCCACGGTCATTTTTTGTCTTCCTTTAGGGGCTAGCCCTTTTTTTTGATATCTTACCTTGTTTGACTTGTATTTTCGCCCTTGGAACTTTTTGTATATTACGTACGAATTTTGAGCTCGATTTTATTGATTGCCCCAACTTTGATGCCTCAACTTTAATAGCTCCCAATCACCGTAAGAGTATTTAGTGATGTTTCTATTAGTGTTCTATGAAGTTTATATGAGTTGCAGGTGAGTGCCAGTGTGAGTACCTAAGTGAGTGGCCAATGGTGCCAAATGGTGCCAAGTGAGAGTGCAATGAGTGCAAGTGAGTGCACATAGTGCCAGGTGAGTGCACTAGTGCCAATGGTGGCATTTTTTCAAGTTATTTTTAGCTTCCCGGCCCGATAGCCCTATATAGGTGGTCTACCCCTATGTATTAGTTGGGATCATTGGTGTACTATTAAAGCTGCTTTGAAAGCTTACTACTAATTGAGTAGATATTTTTATAACATATAGTTGACAGATATATAATCTAAGAGTTACACAGTTGAGACAGTTGATCAAAACGCTCCGAGTCCCCGCGTCGGAGGTAAACCAGCACGACGAAAACCGCGCCGCGGGCCGCAGGCGCAAAATTACCGCGCGAACGCCGCCGCCCGTGCGCCCGCAGGCGCTATTTTTCCCGAAACCGCCGCCGCGTGCGTCCGGCAGAGCAAATTCCCGCGGTGAAGCATAAACTTTGCCAAAAATAACAAAAGAAATTTCGTTTAAAATAACTACGCGAGTCATTATTATTTACTACATTGTACGAATTTTATTAAATATACTTTACATACCTTCAAGCTGTAAAGCAGTAAACCATAGGTGTTATTTCCTAAACTAGGGATTAGTTGCCTTTGTTTTACTGCCTTACTGCTTTACTTTTTTCTTTAATGCTTTAACTCATGTTTTACTGCTTAACTTTCTGCTTTTATCTGCTTTTAACTTTGCTTTATGCTTGTAATTTCTGCTTTGATGCTTTACTTTTGCTTTATGCTTTAACTAAACTTACTACTTCAGCCCCGTAAGCGCTAAACAAATAGAGGTGTTAACCTAATAGGGGTTGCTTGCTTTTGTATTTACTGCTTTACTGCTTTAACTCACTGCTTACTGCTTTAACTTTTGCTTTACTGTTTTAACTCTGTTTTACTGCTTTAAACTTTCTGCTTTACTGCTTTAACTTTCTGTTTATGCTTTAATCACTGCTTTATATTTAACTCTCTGCTTTATGTAATTATCAGAGTTCGTAACCTGCTTATGTTTTTTTTATATTTTTTTATATTTTTGTTTATTTAGTTTTTATTATTGTTTGTATTTTTGTTTTTTAATACTTTTTATTTTTAATTTGTAATGTAGATAAAAACAGCACAGAGTTTCCCGGTATAAACATTTTATTGTTTATAAAATTGCACGAAATTTATTAAAAACTTTTTATATATAAGAGTTTTAAGGGAAGTAAAATCCTTAAAACTTGCATTTTAAAGATTTATTATCGATGGTTACAAATAAAATCTTGGAATAAAATTTTTGGCATCAAGATATTTACAAGCGCTTAAAACACCTTATTTTAAAAACATATAATGAAGTAAATACAATAGATCCACAAATTAGAATATAAGGGCTGAACAGGGTAAGACATAGTTGTATTTAACGATTATTATATTTTTAAAATTAGTAATATAATGATTATTCAATATAATTTTAAATCCAACAATTATGTGAACAGTATCGGTTTTGTCTTAAAAGGAATCCCCATGACACTGTTGAGGTTGATGTGACAGGGCATGTACTTGAATTGAAGAAGGTGTCCCCCCTCCATTTTCAGAGTTTATTTCGTTAATAGCAAAACAACCTAAAATGCGGGATATTTTTAAACACGATTTGTATTCCTCTTCTTCTTCTTTATAATTCAAAGTTACGGATTGCGTACTCCCTTTGTCCAATTTTAATGGTTGGGAATGTCAAAGATTCGAACTACCCCGTGATGGGTGATGTTAGAATCCGTCAAAAGAGGATTGTCTAAGGTTCCTTTCTCCAAAATTGTTTAAATGTAGGGGTTACAAGCTGAAAGGTCTGCCGTAAGATCATACGCATATAATTACTATCTTGCGTATTATTCAGATTAACCTGTCCCACTATCATTACTGATACAGTATTGGTATTTAGTCCGTTAAAGGCGGTACAGGAGATTAGGTCTCCGTTGTTACCATTCTAATCAAGTCCGTGAGTAGGTCCATTCATGTAAATGATGCCGCCCTAGGCGAAAGGTGTGATTTAATAGGGTGACTTTTTTTATAATGCCCGGAGTAGTCATGTTCCACCATCCCTATTATTACTTTCTGTGGTAAATTTCGTTCACGTTGTTAGGGATATTGTACTCGTAATCCTTGGTGAAATATAATATCTTTGGTTTCAATTTTTATAGGTATTTGCCCTTTTAATAAAGAATTTTCAATTTCCCAATGTCGCTGTGGTGATAATTTCATTTTTAACATAGGGAGATAGCCCCAACCAGGGTTTGAATCATTCTTCCAGAACATCAGATATTGCAACTAGGTTTTACATTTAATTATTTTAAGAGCAATAGGTTATTTGATCGTGATTAATGATTTTGGTGGTTACACTGCCTGCATGAGTATTTATGAGGGAAGATATCACATTTATTCGACCGTAAAATTCAAAAGTATTATTTATGACTTTTAGCTGCTTTATCTATATGTGGAGCTTCATCTTTGAAACTGTAAAACAGTGATTTGAGATCGAGATTGTTTAGCATGTGAATATTTAACACTGTTCTAATATTGCTCTATAGGAATGTAAGCAGTGATGGCCAAACTAGTGAAGTTCGTTAAGTAGACTTCAACCTGAGGTGAAATGTAGACAGGAAATTTGATTCTGTATTTACTATTGGTATCACCCGTAGGAAGATCTGTACCATTAATTTTTCGTCAATTTCGTTTTTAATATTTAAAAACACATTAGAGGAATCTAAGTACTGATCAGAAGTGCCTGGAATTGAATCTAGAGGAAATCTGTCTGGTAATTGAATGCAAAGAATTAATACTGATAAGTTGGATCCCCCCCGCCTACCCTTAATCTGTGTTAGAGTGTTTCGATGGAGAAGGATCCCAATGTTCACTTTACAACAATCAGGCTAGAAGGATGAAGAAATGCATCTTGCATGTGGCGAGCTCTGGTCGTATAATGAATATTTCATGAAAAACTTTACTTTATAACACTCGTATAAAGTTATTCCAGATAAGATATTAAATAGGCAATTACATCATACATTTTTTTCTTTAGAGGATTTTTTTCCGCTTAGGCTTTTTGTTCTTTAGGACAATCTTCTTACCCCCCTCTCTTGACTTGACATTTTAAGTTTATTTTCCGCTGTAACATGATCAACAGCTCATGCTGAAAACTCGGCCATTGCGGCCTTTTTAATGCTGCACCCCGAGGTTATTTCTGCGCAATATCTTGAAAGTATGCAAACTGTTTTTATAGTTTTTACCTATATATTCCCCATTACTGAGTGGGGCCTATGCATTCGTATAGTGGGGCAAAACAATCCACAAGACCATCCCCTCTGGCTTTTTGTTCCTGTACTTTTTGTCCATTATTACAGGAGTATCTTTCTTATAATATCTGTACACTGTGAGAGTATGTTAATGAATGAAAAATATATCTGACTACCCGCTATATATTCCATTTTGCTTGTATAAATGAGTGTTTCTTTTCTATATGAACTTTGCTAAATGACCGTGTATGTAAGGGAAAAGGTTCCTTCTACATCTTTATATATGCCGCGTACAGAGTCAAATTTGATCTTTCAGAGGTAGATAATGAAACATTGGGAATGTTATAACCTTTACTTCCTTTGGGAAATATTACTACTCTTAATAAGGAGTTTGTATTACCTACATATTGATGATCAATTATTATTTGTATAAACAATGAAATTACCTGGATGATTGGGCATCTCGGATGGGGTACTGTATAATGCAGTTATCCGATTCTGCTTCATCTTTTTTAGTAATTGTGGCGTCATGCGTTATTTCCAAGATAGTTAACTCGTCACATGTAGGGATATCATGAGTATATCCAAGTCCGCTCACGGTCTTACCGAATATGTTTACGTTGCCTTGGTGATCGTTCGAGAAAAAAACATGTCCCGGTCTCGTTGGTTTACATTTACTTTTGAACTTAAAGATTATTATTTATATCTTCTAGGTATAAGAAAATTTTGTATACCAGGTCCTTACACATAATACTCATATCAAGAGAAAGTTTAATGACTGAAATCGCAGGAACCCCGATTTAAATAAGACGTCGCAGAACAATTCTTCCAAGTGAAGTATTCTTTTTGTAGCCAAGGGTGGTCGTATCATTTTTTGGAATTGTAGTCTTTTCAGGAAAACGAGATACTTCCGTATGTAATATAAGTTTACCATTTCTCCTTTGTACACAGCTCCGAGATAGATTGTGAGGCAAATTTTTCTGTGTCCGTATTTAATATCATTTAACATAATCCTTTGTATTCCTCTCTTTTAAGTTGTATAGGATCATTTAGCCAAGTTGTAAATTCCCCGAGAGTCTTATTTCAGGATAGTAAATCGAAGGGGGCTGAAGAGGGCAGAGTTATATAAAAGTGTCTCACTCTCCTGAATATAGATGCAATGATTAATGATCTCTTTTTACTTCATTGTTTTATATAAGTATTAAACTTGGCAGGTATCCCTCATTCACAGTAACTGTTATTTTCCTTTCTCTCGTGTAATATTTTTTCCCAATTTTATGTATTCATGAGTTACAGGATTGACCCCTTATTTTTGTTTTTGCTTGTAAATCGCCTTTGATTTTTTTCACCATTAATCTATCCAAATTAACCTTTAACTATCACGATTGAATGGTTGGATATTGTGGACCTTAAAATTCGTAAGTCCACCGGATTCATATTCCTTTTCTAAACTTTCTTCTGTCGAGAAACTCTTACTATCGTTTACCTTTATTCTGAATTATCTTTTATTTCTGTTTTTCTTTTTACCTATGATACAATTAAGCGTACCTAGGATGTTTTTTGATTCGTAGGAGTTGACTTCTATTTAGTTTATGGTAAGACTGTTATTAAGAATAAGCGAGACGTAGTAATCAATTATTTTTAAAAGTATTTCTTTTAGTAAAATATCTAGATGCGTTCCCTTATATACGGTTGGACTCTTTTTCAACTATTGCGCTTTGTTTTACGGAACGAATGTATTGTGATAGTCATATCCCATTATCCAGAGCGTCTCTGAAAACTTCGCCTTGGAATTCCATATCCTGTCTGTCCAAATGATTTAGGTGTTCTCCGTCGTTCCTCTTTAATTTCAAGTCCCCAGGCATCGGACTGTAGCTTGATTTTATCTTTTATTGGCTCAAACACAAGTATCTAGAGTATACGTCATTGTAAAAGTATATATTGAAAACTCTTTATAAGAACTATATTTAATATTCAGTTTAAATCTAATTGCCAACACTATGAACCTGGGAGGCTATGGTTCTTCGGGTAGGAATTTTTTTTTACAGAGTTATGTAGAAGTAAATGTCTTCACCTCCATATGCTGATTTAACTCTTTTTTCTCCAATAATATCAGGATACCCTTAGCAAACTATGAACCCAAAATATTTGCTCCCTCAATTGAGTAATTACTTATCAATACTCTTTGCCTCTGTTGTTCTAAACACGTGTAATCGTATATATATAATAAATGATAATATTATATATTTATATTAATATATATATATATTATATATATATTTGTCAAAAATGTGATATTAGGTCAATAGGCTTCAGTAGAAAAGATTTTAAATAAAATTATATTTATACACAAATATGAAAATAATATATATTGATAATAATAATTACAGATTTATCACATAGACTATTTAGGGTGTTTTTTTAGTCGGCCTTGGTAACACCGTTTAAAATTTTAAAATTCTGGAAGGTTAGGGAAGTGCCTGAGGGACTTGAATCAGTCTGGTGTAGATGGAGTATTATCAAGTTGACGAATCCGCGTTTGTATTTAGATTAATTCTGGGGAAATGAATAGTCTAAGTTCTTGTTGATATCTTCAGGGTCTTTTACAGGGCCTTTCTTAGTACGTGAGAAGATCAGCTATCAAATCACAATATTTGATCCTTTACTATTTCATTCATTACGATTCCTGATTCATTAAAGTTATTGGTCTTTTAAATTATATTAAGTCTTCTGATTTTAAGCATCTATTAGGTAGCTCTCCACTAGTAAATTTTTCAATTCATTTTCATTTTTCAGTTCATTCGTGGGTTCAAACTAGAATTCGGTTAGCGGGATACGTAGGGATGGTTGTAGGTGCAAGTCTTTAAGATCTATCAATTTTTGTTAGCATCTTGGTATAAGATGCGTTTCTCATGGATTTAATGTCTGATAATTATATCCTGTACATTCTTTTATATTTTGGTTATCTTTCAACTTTAGGATACATATAGTAATTCCAGATTTATTAATCACTTGTCGTTCACATATAAGGATTCTGGTGGATGCAATGTTGCTGCTGATGTGAGAGAGGTTGTAAGCATTGGGTTGTAATATCTGCGTGTATGGGGGTTGTGATGATGAAATGCCGTTGGGATTTTGCGCCAGTGGCTGCAATAATCGGATATTGAGGTTGCGAGTGATGAATCTGAGGAACTCTTAATTTGCTGTGATTATTATTTTATGTCTCATACTACCTTATATGAAGTACAGCAACCTTCTTTTATGGGAGATACCATTAGTTATGTAGGGGAGCATTAACGGAGAGAGTAATGGAGGAATACTCCACCTCCTTTTTAAGTATCTTCTTGTTTATTTTCAATTTTTAATGTTTAGGAGAGTTTTTAATGATGTTGCCTATAGCGACGTAGCTTTACTTCTTGAGATAGGTCTTGTTTAAAGGGAACATTTCTTTTATAAGATTAAACAGGATTCACTACACACTGGCAGGATTTTATCATCGCTCACTATTAGTTTACGTTTTCAGAATGGTTTCCACTTTCTTAAATTTTTTTATAAGAGGTAAATACTTTGCAACTAGAACATCATTATTGAGGTATGTATACAGTTTCTAGCTCATAGGGCAGAATGTTGGTACGGAGCAGCACTCCCCCGGTGGTGTTTTTGGGGTAAGGTGAAGTTCACACATCAAATAACCGTGGGGATCGAAGTAACCTCTTTAATTCCTTTTTAATCAGTCTTTTCCTTTGAAGAGGGAAACTTTTTGAGTTGCCAATAATTAATTGAATTATTTTCTTCGAAATTTTTTAGCCAATAACAACCTTAAATACTGTGTGTTTAAGACACATCCCTCATATACTTACTCTGAATGAAAATATTCTTTGCAGGGTTATTGAAAAACACAGAGATATTTAGATGGTGAGATAATGCTGAACGTTCTGCTCTTCCAAATTCATTTGTGCATAAATATCTAATACAATATTTTGTTGCCTTTGTATTATTGTCCAGCGTTAATAGTTCGTATATGCCTTCTTGAAATTGAATCAAATCTTTATATTCCCCTTTAATTATTTCTGGTAAACATTATAACACCACATTATTTTTACAGGGGTTTGTTCAAAATCTCCATTTCCTTTAAAAATTTAATAATAGAAAAGGTTTTACCAAACTGTTGGTCCAGTACAGGCATTAGCCGGGTCCGGAACGTAAGTTTCCACATCCCTACTGGTCAGTAGGATTAATGAATAGATGAGTTTATTTAGTTGTAAATCCCAGTACAATTTACTTGTTCAAAAAATGTTTGGTGTAATTTTATTAAAATAAATGTTTATTATTACTTCCTCGTCTATGTGTTTTTTTATATACATTACAAATTAAAAATAAAAGTTATAAAACAAAATAAAATGAATAATAAAAAGGTAATAATACTAAAATGCGAAGTTCAAGCCGGGTTGTGTCGTAAATACTCTGAGGTATAGCTGTAAACCAGAGAGTTAAAGCAGTAAAGAGAGAGTTAAAGCAGTAAAGCCGTGAGTTAAAGCAGTAAAGCAGAAGTTAAAAAGCAGTAAGCAGAAAGTTAAAGCCAGCTAAAAATGAGTTTAAAGCCAGTAAGCAGAAAGTTTAAAGCAGTTAACAGCAGTGAGTTTAAAGCAGTTATAAGCAGTAAAAACAAAGCAACTAATCCCCCGGAGTGTTTAGGGTACAACTCTAGTTGTTTTAATGCTTTACTGCTTTAGGTATGTAATGTATGTGAGTTAAAGCAGGAAGCAGGAAGTTAAAGCAGTAAGCAGAAGTTTAAGCAGTTAAAGCAGCAAGTAAGCAGTAAACGCAGAAGAGTTAAGCAGTAACATGAGTTTTAAAGCAGTAAAGCAGAAGTTAAAGCAGTAAAGCAGTTAAACAAAGGCTACCTAATCCCTAGTGTTAAGGTTAATAACACTCTTTGTTTTTTTATGCTTTACGCTTTAAGGTATGTAAAGTATAGTTGTTTTTGATAAATCTTCGTTACCAATGTGTAGATAAAATGAATGAGCTCGTAGTATATTGAAACGGAAATTCTTTGCAAATAGTTTTACATTGATATCATTATTTTTTCGTTCACGCGGAAATTTTGCGTCTGCGGAGCACGCGGCGGCAGGTTACGCGGAAATATGGCGCCTGCGGGCCCGCGGCGGCGGTTACCTTCGTTCACGCGGGAATTTTGCGCATGCGGGCGACGCGGGGCCCGGTTTCCGCGGATGGGCTTGACCGTTGCGGACGCGGAACTCGGAAACGTTATTGTGATCACTGTCTATGTGTAACTCTTTAGATATATATTCTTGCGTGCTAGTGTTATAAAAATATAAAATTCATGTAGGAAGCTTGTCTAGCAGCTTGTATATACACCATCGAATCTCTTACTATTTACCTGGGGTGACCCTATATTAGGGCTATTCGGGGCTAAGGGAGGCTAGAAAAGACTTGGAAAATGGCACCTCAGTTGGCACTTATTGTGGCGATGCATTGGCACTGTGGCAACTTCACTTAGGCACTCATTGGCACTCACTTGGACTCATTGGCACTCTGCATCACTTGGTATCACCTGGCATCACTGGCATCATAGAATACCATGAAACTTAATAGAACATCAACTAGATTTACTCCTTACGGTGATTGGGGCATTAAGTTGAGGCATCCCAAGTTGGGGCATCATAATGTGAGGGCCATCAAATTGTACCCGTAGAATTTACAAAGGTCAGGGCGAAATATCTATGTCAACAAGGTTAGATATCAAAAAGGGCTAAGTCCCTAAAGGAAGGGACCAAAAAATTACCGTGGGCAATAAATGACCCATGGTATCTGTCAGGGTGTGTATGTGTGTGGCTGCACGCGTAACGTGTGTATAAGTGTAATGTAAGTGTCTATGGTTGTAAATGAAGTGTATGTGATTGTTGGGTATAGTCTGTAAGTGTGTTGTGTGCGTGAATGTGTGTGTGTGTGGTGTGTGTGTGGTGTGTGGGTGGTGTGTGATGGGTGTGTGTGTGTGTGTGTGGCGCAACGGCAACGTGTGTTAGTAGTTCAGTTTGGGTAGGTCATACAGGCGTTAGTTAGGAAGATATGTTGACGGGTGAGGGACGACGTGGCCAGGAAATTGCGTGGTTCAAAATGACCATAGTGTGTTACCGCAAGGTTAATGCCACCGAATATCATGAGTCAACAAGTTAAAGACATCAAACTAGGGACTTAAGCTAAGGAAGAGTCAAAAATACCGTGGGTCCAAAAATTGACCTGGAGAACCAAAGGTTTGGTTCGAAAATTCCGTGGGAAAATTGACCCATGGAGACCCAAAGGGTAGCCAGGAAATTACCGTGGCAAATGTACCATGGTATCTGGCAGGTGGTCAAACAAAGGTAAAAGACATCAAAATAGGGCTAAGCCCATCTAAGGAGATATAAAAAATTATTGCTCATAGGACACACTCGGTCCCCGAAAATTAGGGGGAGTAAAAATAGGGGGGGGGGTAATACGTACAACGGTTGTGACGCAACCGTTTGGGCACCCCTTCTTCGAAGGGGTGTAAAAATTAGGGTTGCCAAAATTAGGGTTGCCAAAAATTAGGGTTCGCAAAAATTAGGGTTCTCAAAAATAGGGTTCTCACAAATATTAGGGTTCTCCAAAAATTAGGGTTCTCAAAAATTAGGGTTGCCAAAAATACGTGGGCATAAATGACTATGAAGATTCCCAAAGGTCAAGCCAAAAGGTAAAGGCCCCAAAAGGGTCAAGGCCACAAAAAGGTCAAGGCCCAAAAAGGTAAAGGACAAAAGGTCCAGGCCCAAAAAGGTCAAGGCCAAAAAAGGTAGGGAAGGAAAAAATTGGGCTCCAAAATACCTCAGTAGTTTCTGGACGCTAGTGGTCAAAAATGACACACGTGCGGAATTGCTGGCCTACTATCTAATAATATTGTATCTTCATACATTATTTTGGAATTGAACAATTGTCATAACTAACAAAGGGTTTTAACAATTCTGACACAAAAGAAACCTATTGCTTTTAATTATAAATTTTATTGTTGTAAATAATTATAGAAGTAGGAAGAGTAACTTCCAGTCTTATCATATCTCATATCTATTTATCACTAAATGAACCCAAAATCACATTGAAAGCATATATATTATTATTTAGCAAGAGCGGAATCGTTTTTTTTTCTATATTTTGATAGATTCTTTACATATATAAATTATATATATTATATATATAATATTATATATGATATATATATATATATATTATAATATATATATATATTAGTATATATATTGTATTTATATATATATCTTTTATATATATATTTATATTTATATATATATATTATATATATGTATATATATATATTAAATGGTATATATGAAATGAATGAATGGAGAGTTGGTGTAACAAAATTTACAAATACATATATCAAATTTTCACAATCACAATTATTATTATATATATATATTATATATTATATATTATATATATATAATATATATTATATATATATATATATATATATATAAAAACATAAATATTGCATATATTCGAATACTATATAATAAAGCTATATAAAACCTTGATACTATATATAAAAACATAAAATTGCAATATTCGAAACTATATGAATATTTATATATATTATTACTATATATAAGGAATGGAGAGAGTGATGTAACAAAATTTTTGAAAATGCTAGTATATTAAAATTTTCACCTTCAGTAATATTGAGTGCCTGTACTGGTTTACAGAAATGGATGATACCAAGTTATTAGATACTAGTTTTATACATTAAGCACAGTATTTTTTAAAATAGTTTTTACAAAAGTGATACAAAAAAAAATGGAGTGGGAGGGGGAGAGAAGGAGTTGCTGTATTCTGAGGAGTGATTCCTGTAGCTAGAGCTATGGTTGAGTTTGGTGTCGGGTGTTTGAATATCTATGTATTAAATTAATTGAGATGGTTAAAGTGTGCGTTGTGGCATTATATGGATCTATAGGATGATATTAAAGAGAGTGAATGTAGTATATTTTCGTGGAAATGATCTTCATAATGTTTTGGGATGGAGTGATGGGGGGCTGCAGAGTGGATGTATTTTGGTGACTAACTGATGGATAGGTAATCAAATAAGGAATGGAATAAATATAGCCTTTGTGGTAGCAGGAGAGAATGAGAATGGTTAGGGTTTGATAATTTTGTGTACTATGAGAGATATGTGGCATGTCTTACTTTTTTCAACATAAGTTGTCATATAAGTCGTCTAACAAGACGTGAGAAGGGAAAGAGTGGATGAAGTTGAATTTGTTGCTGGTGAGGGAGAGGCATTCAAGTATGTGGTGGGATGTTTAAATCACGTGAGGAGGTTGGGGTGGATAACATCAGGTATTTATTATTGTTTTATAGCCAAAATTAGGTTAGTGGGGCTTGGATGAGAGGAAGAAGTGGAGAAGTAAGATTGTAAACAGTATAAATTGTGTTATTAAGTAGTATAATACAAGAATGAGAAGGGAGAGATGGTGATGAAGTTGAATTTTGTGGTGAGAAGGGACGGATTTAGTATGTGGTGGATGTTTAAAAATCCTGTGAGGGGTTGGGGATGGTAACTCAGATCATTATATTGTTTTATGCATTAGTGTTAGTTGGGGATTGGATGTACAGAGGTAAGAAGGGGCAATTGCAAGAATGGAAAGGGAAGAGATGAAGTGGATAGGACGAATCCATAGTGAAGAAGGAGGGCAATTTAAGTATGTGGTGGATGTTAATCAGTGAGGTTGGGGATGGGAACATCGATCATTATATTTGTTTTATGCCAAAATTGGTTAGTTGAACATGTATAAATAAGCATAGAAGTGTAGTTGTCAACTGTTAAGTATTAAATTTGTGTTACATCCTCCCCTTAGCTTAATTGCATGTGTTAAGAACTGGGATGTTGGATGTAAAAAAAATATGATGAACATTGATGTTACCATCCCAAACCATTATCACTGGTTTAAATCCACAATACGTTAAATTGCTTTATTCATCAGCAAATGTCAACCCCATAACTTTTAACAGATGATGCACTCAATATGGATGTAGAAAATGGAATTCCCAATGAAATAAATATGTGAGTCTAACAGCTTTGAAGATGTTCCAATATGAAATTAATAGTCTATAAATTTCTATTTATTAATATTTTCTATGAAGTTACTTATTCAAATTTGAGCAAACAGCTGTTGTAATGAAATTTAAGAACTTTTTGGTATGTGTGTAAAGAAGTTAAAAAAAAAAGGCTTAAAAAATATACCTTCTAAAGTGGGAAAAGTGTCTACAATTTGATACTTCCAGCTATTTACTGCCAAAATTTTTTTTTTTAATTTTTTGATCTTTAAACGATCGTAACCAAGACAATAATTTTTTCAGACCAGCTGGTTACAGTGTAAGGGGGGGGGTTTTAGTTCATGGAATAAAATACTTAAAGTACCATGCATTTATTCTATTTAAAAAATTAACAATTCTTTTCATTTTTAAATTAGTTATTTCAAATCTCTTCCATTTTACAAAAATTACCATATGTATGAATACCATTATAGATATCTTTATAAATATATATATGGAGCATATATATTTTTGTACCTTATTATATATATATATATATATTATATATATAATATATATATATATTATATTATATATATATTATAGATAGATTTACTAATTATTATATATATATAGATATATATATAATATATGATATATATATATATATATATTGTAATATATCTTTTATTTATATAATATTTATATAGATTTAAATATCATATATCATATAATATTACCTCAATGATAATTTCAGAATTTTTAGTTTTTAGTGTTTTACGAAAAAATAAAGGTTTTACAAAAAAAATTATTATAAAAGTTGTAGACAGCTAGAAGTCTTGACTCGAGATAAAATATTTTTGGCACTTTATAAAAATGGTCCTTTTCTCAAATTCTTAAAAAAAATTTTTTTAAATTTTATTCCTTCCTGAGAAGATGCTAGGATAAGATTAAAGCAAAATTTTTAAAATTTGTCACTTGACTATTTGATAGTACAGGTTCAAGTATGCTTACATAATATAATACATAGTGATAGAACTTTTCATTAAAAGTTAATTTACACATTTAAACCCGGTGGCAATTTCGATTCCATTCTATTCCCCCCACCGCCCTCCACCCCTTGATGGGGGTGGCAATTTGACTCCGTAACACCCCCCGGAATATCACTCGGAGGCATACGGAAACCCAGTTAAATACCGAACAACAACTAAAAGGTAGCTAAAAATTGCTAAGGGGTGCCAGATTTAACAAAATCAGCTAAATCTGGCAATGCAGTTATCTAATTTATCATTCTTACTTAATACTAACACGTTAGGGAAGCTCATTTCCTAGTGTCAACCCAAAATGGGTAAAATTTATATTTTTTTAGGTTTTCTGAAAATGCCCCCAAAAAAAATTTTTTTTTTTAGACATTTTTAAAAAATAGTTTATTTTTTATTTTTTAATTTCCTTTTAATCTAAATGCTTGCAGATGCCTATATGCTTTATTATTGGAGAATAACTAATTCTTTAGTGCTATAGTTTTTAGTTACCGTTACTTAAAAACCCAAAAAAGGCCGAAAAATTCTGAAATTACCCCGTTGGTCCGACTAATATATAAGGGACTAGTGAGTACCGATTCGTACACTGAACATAATTATTTTTAAGCATTACTATACTAATTACTGGAGTTTTTTGAATATATCCACAATTCCAATATATTATATATATATTATATATATATAGTATATTACTTATATATATTAATATAATATATATATTATATATCATATATATATTATTTATATTATATTTTTATATAATATATATCTTTTATATATATTATAATTATATATATATATATATATATATTTTATATTATATCTATATATATATATAATATATAGATTGGATGTGTATACCAATTTCCCCATATGTCAAACGCCAGTCACCCCCAAGGGAAAAGCCGGGTTCACCAATCTGGTATAGTAAAATTACTAGAGAAGTTTTTCTTTGAATCGGGCTTATTGCCATTGAATATTGCAACCTTTAAAAAAAAAATTATGCATGACAGGTTAGCTCTGCCGTGAGATTCTCGGTACTAGGTTAATGCTTTTTATATATATAATATATATATATTATTATATATATATATTATATATATATACTAATATATATATATATATTTTTATTATTCATAATATAGTTATATATTATATATATATATATATATATGGTATATATATATGGTATTATATATTTATGGTATATATATACTATGGTATATATTATATAGCTATATTATATATTATATTATATATATATAATAATATATATATAAATTATATAAATTATATAATCTATATTATATAATTATATTATATTATATATTATTATATATATTATATATTATACTAAATTTATTATTTCTTTTGTTTCAAGGCACTATGATTCTCTTATAAATTATATACTTGGCATCGTTTCAGGCCATTTTCTTCTTGAAATGCGTTCTTCTGCAAGATTTTAAACCAATCATGTTTACGTTAGAAATTTTTTGATCATATTAAGCCCTCATGGTGTCCCCAATATTAGAGCAGTTTCTTTGTTCCTTTGTCACATTCATCCTATTTCGCCATGTAGCTAATCTTTGGCACCTTTTTTTCTCAGCCTTTAATAGTGGTATTTTTCTTTCTTTTAAATTAAATGCTAAGTATCTTATACTGCTTTTCTTAATTTTTATATCCTGAACAAACTTTTGTATTCTTCCCTTCCAAATTGTTTTCTGATTATTCTACAAAGACTTTGGAATTTTTGAATATGATAAGCAAGCAATTCAACAAAATTGTTTGAAGCATCCCCCGTGAAAGTATTGTATTACAGCTTCTTCATCATAATTGGGATTTATGTTTATATATTTTTGGAGTTTTTGAGTTGACTTGCAATTTATTCATTCTAATTTATCTGAATTTAATTATGTAATTGTAGTGAGTTATCAAATTTACAGCCATCTTAGATTTTGGTTGTCCAAGAAGTTATATATTTTCAAATCAATACTTTTGTTAAAGTTTGGCTGACTAAGCCAATTACCATCACAATAAGTAACCTTTTCTATCCACTACACTTATCTTTCTGTTCAATGTTTTTGCCTTTCAATTTTAGTTATTCGCAGGACATTCCCATTAGAAACCGCTCTTAGTTGAGGCAAAAATTTTGACCGTCCTCTTTGCTTTCCGACTTAGACAATTTTATTTTTCAATAATTATCAAATATTAATTTGAGGTCATGTGCATTTGAGAAACTGAAAATATTCCTTCATAAAAAAAATTACGGCAATCGAGAAATAGGCTTTGAAAAGTGAAAACGAAAGGCTAATAAGATTATCACAGATGATCGATCAGCTTGATTTCTATTGTATAGATGTACGGATTGCCAACTTGTAAAGTTAGATAAGTTCTTAAACATTTGAATTTAAACAGAAAACGAGGTCGTATTTTTTGGGGGAACAGCGAATGGCCGTTAAACGTAGATTAAAATTAAACTAAGATAACTTAAGCTAGGATTAAGAAATTTTGGGGAAAGCGGCCCTTAATCTTAAAGCATTATATTTGAAGTTTGAGGTCAATCGGTTAGCAGCAACCCCGTACCCGTGCCCCACGGGCGTCAAAAGTTCCCATGTTGTGGCTTATAGGCTTTTTCAAAGTACATATTAACTTGCAGCAGTTGTTATGCTGCCTCGGGGGGGTTAGTGCGTGCGTTTTTATACCTTGGTTATACGTAAATGTCCCGTCAGATGAAGTGCACACTGCAAAGTGATCAAGAGTGTATTAAGATAATTTCCTTTTACATATATTACAGTGTTTTAATATATTTTTATGTTATTATTAAAATGAAATGTCACAGAAAGAACTGCTTCTCATCGGTTCAATGAAAAATCAAATAACCTGGAGTAAACTCCCCTCTCGAGGAGATATGTTAGGTATCCTATTTTATAACTTCTGTACAGTAAATTTAAATTTACTTGATAGAGCATATCTTGCAATTGATGAATGTTTATTGTTCTGGAGAAAGGCACGTATACCAATGCAAGATCGTTCGGACTGCATCAAGAAATTTAAAAAGTTATATGAATATCATCGCGGACAAGAAAAACCTTAAAAAATGAAAGAGTGAGTTATGTAGAGAAAAAGGAAAAAAAAGAATTTGAAGATAGTTTAGATGATCTGTTCGATATATGCCATGCAAATGCAACGGATATTATCAAAATAGAGGAAGATAGAAAGTTTTTACATTTGCAGGGATAAAGAAGACGTGTTGGCTGCATGTTGGGTATTGATAAGAGGGTAGCAGCAGCAGAAGTTCGGAAGGATGAACTAGTAGTGAAGGAATTAATATGAACAGGAAAGCAACTTTCCACCACTACAGATTCAGGCTAGTGAAGTTTTGTAATTTAATTTCAAATACTGTAACTGTAATATTTTACAAATTAGCACTTACTGCCAACCTGATACTTTTTACATATTATATTTCACAAAGCTATTGTCTGTTTTAATATCGAGTAATCGTAGTTTGAAATGTATATTTCAGAATTTAATTATCTGTTATCCTCATCCAAGGATAGCGAAACAAAACTCCCAGATAGAAGCTACAGCAGAAACAATTCAATCATCTAGAAATCCAGGCGAGTCAGATATCGACGAATACGCTGAAATAGAAAGTAACGTGTTGTTTCAAAGTACTTACGTGTCACCAAAACGAGCTGGGAAAGAAATATTGGCAGCTAGACTCTCAGCAGCACTAGATAAATGTAAGGTTAGCAATAGAGATGCTGTTCATATATTGACAGCTTTCGTTGACGCACTAAATTTAAATCAGAGAGAATCTGTCATCAAAAGGGCTAGAGAAAAGTTTCGCTAAGCAACATTAAATGTTGGATCTAAATTTATTCGAAACTAATTTATGTAGTTATTCACTGGGATTCTAAAATGCTTCCTGATATTACTGGAAAAAAGTCAGTTGATCAACTCCCAGTGATATCAACAGCTACAACGTAAGATCAACTAGGAGTTGCAGAACTCATCAGGAACAAAGAGACATCCCGACAGCTGTATGTGATACACTACAGGAATGGTTATTCACTACTGGACACTGTTCAAGCTTTGTTTTTGACAAAGAAACTGCCACTAATACAGGGAGGCTAAAAGGCCAAATTTTATCTTCTCAAACAAAAACTAGACTGTGATATCATGTTTTTTGATTGTCGACACCATATTTATGAAATTGTATGCATTGAGTTTTCAAGTTTTCAGAAAAGAACAACTTTCACCCACTAAAGGGCTAGATTCCTTTATTTATAAGATTTCAAAAAACGTGGAACAATATTAACAAGGCACAATATTTGATATGAGAGGCAGATACAGAGTTTAGAACAATATTAAAAGATCTTACAATATTTTAATAATAAAATTAAAGAGGATCAACCAGGCCCGGACTGGCTCCTTTGGGGGCCCTCGGCTAGAGATTGAAAAGGGGCCCCTTACCGGGTTTAGAGGGAATAGATTAATATGTTATTTTTGAAAATTAGGCTTACATGTTTAAAAAGCACGTTTACCTATTTTGTCACTTGGAAAATAGTTGATTAAAAAAGTAAGCTTTTTCTGATGCAGTTTACTTTCACAATAAATATTTATATAATTTTTTTTTATACCGTACCTAAACTAGTTCCCTGCTAGAAAAAATAAGTATACTAATTAATTACGAGTGGTTTATTACTTAAAAATGAGATTGAATAATATTTTTAATTCTAGGGGGAAGATCCAATATTTGGTTCGGGCTGAGCCCAATTTCCTCCCCCTAAAAATGGACATAAAATTCGAAAATTTCAGCCGATTTTGATCATATAAACACCAAACTGTATTTGCCCTCTAAAACGTCGTTTTTAGGTGTTTTTCTGTCTATAGTCATATTCAAATTTTAAATTTTCAAAACCTGTTTTTGGATTTTTACTATCAACTTCCAGAATTTTTTTTTCGAAATGACTTCATACTTGAAATATGCATATGCATCTCTCCCGACTACATATGCCCTGAAAATTTTATCCACTTCGCACGAACAGAAAAAAAATTATCTCAAATTTTCATTTCAAAAACGAAATGACTTCATACTTGAAATATGCATAGATGGGTTCATTACCTACAAAAGTCACGTCATACTTTTTTGATTTTTTGAGTTTTGTGTTCAGCAATGTCCAATTTCAAAACCCACTCTTTTTGGTTTTTGAAATGAAAATTTGAGATAATTTTTTTCTGTTCGTGCAGAAGTGGATGAAATTTTCAGGGCATATGAAGAAGAGATGCACATTTACTTAGATAATTTCTTTCTAGTATCGCATTAGTTTTGGATTTGTTCTTGGAACAAATTAAAAAAAAAAAATTTGGGGAATTTTTAAAAAAAAAAATTTCACTATACAAAAAGATTATCTAAGTAAAAAATATGTATCTTGCCCGTCTATACAAGCCCTGAAAATTTGATGTTGATCGGATGAGTAGAAAAAAAATATCTTAATATTTCACTTTTCCAAAATTTGAATTTTTGGAAAGTGAATATTTTCTACTCATCCGTCCTGTCAAATTTCAGAACCTCAAGCATGGCATGATACATCTTTTTAACTTAGATAATATTTTTGTATAGTCAAAAAAAATTCTTTAAAAATTTCCCAAAAATTTTTTTTGGAAAATTTGTTCCAAGAACAAATCAAAACTACTGCATATACAAAGAAATTATCTAAGTAAAAATGTGTATTTCCCCCGATTTTCATTTCAAAAACCAAAATAAATGGGTTTTGAAATTAGACATTGCTGAGCACAAAACTCAAAAAATCAAAAAAGTAAGACGTGACTTTTGTAGGAATGGACCCATATATGCATATTTCAAATTTGAAGTCATTTTGAAAAAATTTGGGAGTTGATAGTAAAAATGGCAAAAACATGCGATGTGAAAAATCCTAACATGCTGAGCGAACGTCCATGCACAAGGAAACACTCTAAAACGACGCTTTAGGGCAAAAAAACTACAGTTTGGTGTTTATATAATCAAAATCGGCTGAAAATTTCCAGTGTTATGTCCATTTTTAGAGGAGAAGTGACTCAGCGTGAACAAATATTGGATCCTGTTGGGGAGGGAGGTGGGCTCAGCGTGAACCAAATATTGGATCCTGTCCTTAGGCAACTAAATCACACATTATTATCAACATTGATGTTTAAATTCTACTGTAATACCTCATTAATTAAAAAGGGACACAAGTCACAACGGTATTATAAAAAACAAGCATAATGAAAAGGAAAACAATGTCCTCTTTAATTGTGATTTAATTGTTACAAATTGTTGAAGTATATTTTATATCCAAAAGAAAAATGGCTTTACAATACCTTGGTTGGTACAGAGTACAGACACAGCAAACTAAGAAAGGTTATGTGATAGTGAAAGGTTGTTTACTAACCTAACAGCTTTTTGGCCAGTTCTTCCCTGTTCCTGGCTGCTTCATCTATAATTACATCTTTATCCAAGTTATAAAATAAGTCTCTTTCTACATTCATGAAAAGACGATTAGACATAAGGTCTTGGCTTAAAGTAGATCTAAGTGGATTCTTAAATATTTTAAGTTTAGAAATACCCTTTCACAGGTGACTTGTGTACAAGGTATGGCCAAACTTATAAGCTACATATAGGTTGGTAAACAATCCAGATTGTGAGGGTTCAAAAACAACAAGAAGGCGCATGATAAACACCGAAAACATTGTTTATTGTCAGAGCAGTACCATAATGATTTTCGTCTTCTTCAAATTCAGATTCTACATCGCCAAATTCACAGATTTCTTCAGCTCCATTTAGATTGTCTTCTTTTCTTTTAATGTTAGTTTTTTCAGCCATTGTAAAACTTTCATACTGATCTACAGACTGTTTCACTCTATCAATAACTGACTTCTTTCAACTTTACAAAGTTTAAAAATACTACAAAGGACTTCCGTAGGAAAACTATCAAGCATCACGATTTCATTAAATTTCTTTGGGTCTAACCAAGAACAATCTTCTAAAATTTCTTTGTTGGACTAAATCTTTCTTTGATACTTGTCCTGGCACAATCTAAAACACTGAAAAAGGCCAATTTATAGTTTTGAGCAGTTGAGATTCCAGGAGCTTCATCTATTGATTTTTAACCAGGTATTACCTTTTTCTTTGAAATTCTTTTTTCCTTGAAATCTAGTTCTACTTCTACATCAATACTGTTATCTTCTAATTTGCTATTAACTGTACTTGCATAATATTTTGCTTTGGAATACAGTGCCTGAAAGTGTTTATCACTCCTTTTATCTCCTACTTGTTGAAGCAGCTTCTCTACCAAGTTCCAGGCTGTAGAATAGTCAATAGTTTAACTTTGTAAATATTTTGAAGTTTGAGATATAACAAGAAATAAATCTAATAAAACAATAGACATAAATAGGTTTTCAAATTTGGACTAATGACTGATTAAATTTCTTGCCATGAATTTAGATTTGCAGTCAAAACTTCCATTTGATATTTCTTTTAAAACGTTAATAAAATTGAATAGTTTCTCTGCTTTTACACTTTCCTCGTTTCTTAAAAATCCCTCATCGATAATTGAAGAAACATCATTATTGTCCCTCAAAGGCTGACTTTGCGACTGAGAAGTGGAACTAGTCAACCAAGTGTTAAAACGTTTGGAAATTTTTTCAACGTCTAAAGATTTTCTCTTCTTTTCTTTTCTTTTCGTAGCGCCACTTTGGTACACACTTTCATGTTGACACAACTGTGACACTGCACTAACTACAACCCTACTACGAGCCTGAGCAAGTGAGCTTCGTGACAAAGAAGTTAGTTAGGCTACCATAAACAAAAATTAACTGGCAAATGCTCAAAATTTATTGTAAACGCGTAAGATTACTTGGAAATAAATAATCAAATTACTCTGACGTAACTAATTATAAAGTGGTATATCCATTTTGGGGGGCCTCTCCGGGGCCCCATTGGGTCGGGGGCCCTCGGCAATTGCCGACCAGCCGACCTGGCCAGTCCGGGCCTGGTATAAATCTAGACACGATTATCAAATTTTTTAAGAACTAGCAATATATATATATATATATATATATATATATATATATATAATAACACCTTATATATATATATTTATATATATATATAATATATATATATATATATATATATATAATATATAACATATATATATATATACAGCTTTTAGGATTCAGAGGAATCGAAGAATTAAACAGTCTGAAATTTCTACCATGCTTTCAATTTGGAAATAGTTTTTTCAAGCAATAATTGCAGATTTAAATTATCAAAAATTTGTACGCGTTGGGTGCCAAGGCAACTGATTTATACCAGTGCAGTGCCCAATTATATTAATACATTTTGGCTAATTCATGTAACAAATACACCATACCCAACAAAAAAAAATTGTAAGCCAAATGTGGGGAGAAATGTGGGAAATGTTGGTCCCCATATGAAGGCTCCTCCTGGATTGTAGGAATTTATAAGATACACCGACTTATAAGAAGATCCAACTACCAACTTATAAGATATTATGGCAATCAGAGCTCATAGGATTTTACAAGCAAAAATACTTATCACAAGTTGTAGGGAAATTGCCTGATAAGGAATAATAACACATTGTCCCTTCAATTTCCCACAATTATACCTCGTAGAATAAATCGAAAATTTCACTGGGTAGGATATATATATATATATATATATATATATATATATATATATATATATATATATATATATATATATATATATATATATATATATATAT
>JABUQX010041484.1:22500-30000 GCA_015478945.1 Trachelipus rathkii | reverse complement strand
ATATATATATATATATATATATATATATATATATATATATATATATATATATATATATATATATATATATATATATATATATATATATATATATTACAAAGAAATATATAATTAAATACTTTAATATTACAAAGAAATTATATATATATATATATATATATATATATATATATATATATATATATATATATATATATATATATATATATATATATATATATATATATATATATATATATATATATATATATATAAATATATATATATATATATATATATATATATATATATATATATATATATATATATATATATATATATATATATATATATATATATATATATATATATATATATATATATATATATATATATATATATATATATATATTTATATATAATTTATATATTTATATATATATATATATATATATATATATATATATATATATATATATATATATATATATATATATATATATATATATATATATAGTACAGTGTGTTATATGTGCACCATTAGTGATTCTCAAAACATCAGTCAATACTCCAAATTCTGCTATATACGCTCCAGTTAGATTTTTACATGTAATTATTTCTCATTAATTTTGTAATAAGTGATGCAAATAATTTTTGGGGGGATGAATTTGCGATAAATGGAAATATATACAAAACAGAATAATGCAGTGATCATATGTAATTCTTAACCTGTATTGTAAAATTGGTAGCAAAAAACAGTTATACTGAAATTAGTTATTCTCAAAACATACAGTCGATATTCCAAATTCTGCCATGTAAGCACCAGCATTTTCTACATTAATTTGTTGAATAGCAGCTGAGATTCTTGTTTTTAAATCAGCAATGTCTGTAACCTGGATATTGTACCCAATATCTTTGACGAGTCCCCAAAGGAAATAAATCAAATGGTGTGATGTCGGTAGATCTAGGCTGCCAAGGAATTGAAGTGGGTGGAGCTGCCATGAACGTCCAATTCCTTGGCCGTTTAGATTCCCCGACATCACACCATGTATTTTTTTCCTTTGGATATTCATCAAAGATGTGCTCAATACCCAGGGGACAGACATTGCTGATTTAAAAGCAAGAATCTCAGCTGCTCTTCAACAAATTAATGTAGAAAATGCTGGTGTTTACATGGCAGAATTTGAGAAATCGACTGTATGTTTTGAGAATAACTAATTTCAGTATAACTGTTTTTTGCTACCAATTTTACAATACAGGTTAAGAATTACATATGATCACTGCATTATTCTGTTTTGTATATATTTCCATTTATCGCAAATTCATCCCCCAAAAAATTATTTGCATCACTTATTACAAAATTAATGAGAAAATCTAACTTTAATGCAGAAAATATTTTTTATTTCTTATATTTGTTGTATATTTTATCTTTTTTTTCAGTTAGTTCAATTAGAAATAAAAATATAAATGCAAATTTTTTTAAAATATTTCCTATCGATGTGTGTGTGTATGCGAGTTCAAGCAAGCAAACAAACCAACCAATATAAAAATGGCTATAGGTTTCTCCAGAAGGTTAATGGAGCTTTATGTCTTACTATGAAAACTACTTATTTTACTTATATAACGAGTAGTTTTCATAGCTTGACAAAAAGGACCCATTAATCTTTAAAGAAACCTATGAACATTTTTATGGGAATAATTAAGCGAAAGAATTCCTACTAGCAACTTGTAGGAAATTGATGGTTTCACTTGTAATAATATTGTAAGTATTTAGTGGTATCTTGTTGGGAAATTGTAGGAAGTTGCAAGAATTTACTTATAAGCCTTCCCCACTAGATTGTAATAATTTTATGAGATCTTATGGGAAAATTCCCCATAGGGACCGGCTAAAACCCATGCCAAAACGCCACAAGATATTACAAGCCTCCCCATAATTTTCTCCCCATAGGATGGCCATTTCTATTGTGAGATCTTGTAAGTTTCCCATAATTTTTTTTTGTTGGGCTACAGTCCTGATCTGGCCCCCAGTGATTTTCACTTATTTCCAAAATTGAAAGAGACTCCAGGGAGTGAGATTTGGTTTAGATGATGAGGTGAAGAAAGCAGTGGCAGATTGGTTCAGGAAAACAGATCAAGACTTCAATTCAACCGGTTTCGAGAAGTGAGTTCAACGTTTGCAGAAATGTATTGATGTTTGAAGAGATTATGAAGAAAAATATTACATTTTTATTGAATAAACCTTTGACCTTCTTTCAGTCTTTGTTTCATTACCTTATCTGCAGTGTATGAGAATTTACTGCACAACGGGCGTTAATTTTCAATCCGCCCTTATATATATATATATATATATATATATATATATATATATATATATATATATATATATATATATATATATATATATATATATATATATATATATATATATATATATATATATATATATATATATATATATATATATATATAATATATTTTTTACGTTTTATATCTAAGTCAGTTATCTAAATTTTAAAATAAAAAAAATAAATAAAAAAAAAAAAATAAAAAAATAAGAAAAAACAAAGAAAATCGTTTTTCGAGTTTTCTTTCTCCTGTTTTTGAAGTATGAGGAAGCCTCATAAACATCACTGAGACTGGAAGGAGAAACGCCTTCCTTCACATGTTTTAACTTCATTTTGAAGGAAAAGCAATTTTCTTTAATGTTTCGTGAAGGATCTTTTATGTGATTTTTACTTTTTCTGTGATATCAAATATTGCATTATGTAAAATGGTTATTTTTTTTTCGTCAGATTAAAAGTGTAACATTTTTATTGTGTTTGTTTTTATTTATGACACTGTAGATATCTTACTTATATTTATCTTTGTCATATATTTACGTATATTTAAATATATATATGTATATATATATATATATATATATATATATATATATATATATATAATATATATATATATATATATATATATATATATATATATATATATAAATAATATATATATATAAATTTTTTTTTATATTTATATATATATATAATATATATTTATATATATATATATATATATATATATATATATATATATATATATATATATATATATATATATATATATATATATATATATATATATATATATATATATATATATATATATATATATAATATTTTTATATATATATATATATATATATATAATATATATATGTATTGATAAATGATAATGCAAAGTCTGATCTTTTTATTAATTGTCTATTAATGAAAGATGGAGTATGTACTAATGTGATAGTTTTGGAAAAAACAAAACTAGGCACTGTTTATTTTTTTATTAATGATTCTTAACGTCTATTTTATAATTACACAAATTATTTCTGTTCAATGCTATTCAATGGTAAATGTTTAAATTCTTAAGATCAATTTAGTAATTTAAATCTGACTCCATTTATTTTATAACCTTTGTGCCGATGACAGAGTTATACCTTGCTACTGACTTAGCATCTCAAACCTTACTTCGTACCTTCGGGTTTTTTTAAGCCTTAATTAAGCTCAGAACAACAACTTTTTAGACCTTCTAGGACCAATTGCAATGGATTTTATACACGGTTTAAATATTCTTAAGCTTTGATTGGCTTAGATTCGCCTCATTTGAACCATGAGCAGTACAAGCAACCCTTAAAATAGATTAAGAGTGACAAGCGTCATTTGATGCTGGATACATTTGGTGCCTCTACAAGTGCCTTATCACCCCTTCTGACATTTTTTTTTATAAAAGGTTTAGGATAGAGTAGAAAGTGGCTACTAAAGTTAGAGAGTAAAACAATAATTTTCACCTAAAATCATAGCGCTAAAGATGGAGGCAACCATTTTTAACCACTTTTTTGGAATACCTTTACAACAGGGGCTTATTTATTTTTTTTTTTACATATTTTTTTTTTAAATGGTACTTTTTCTTTCTATATGAGAACGTTTCTTAAATTTTCTAAATGTGGCTTCCCATTTTTCTCGATAAGTACGTTTTGTTTATTAACTTTTATAACTTTGAAAGGGCCGACATAGTGAGGTGCTAATTTGCCGAAATTAAGTTGTGTCTGCCTTGCTAACACAAACTTTGCTTCGTGCAAGTCTTTTGGCACAAATACATGACGATTTTTATAATTGGTGTGCGGAGCTAGCGGCTGTAATAAAAGGGCTTCTAGCTTTTTTACATATGCATTATACTCTATAGGGACTGTCTCCGAAGCAAGATCGACTAACCCACTCAGTATTGATATGTTTTGACCAAACATCAATTGAGTGGATGTGTTGCCGTCTTTTTCTATCGGCGCGAGTCTCAGAGTGAACAACACCACAGGACCAAACCATCTGAACGTACTTTCATTTATTCTCTTATTTACCCTTTTCTTCACACCACACAACTCTCTAATACGTTCATTCCTCATTTTATCAATTCTTCTCACACCTAACACACCCCTAAGATTGTCCATCTGAACACATTGTACTTTAGATCTATATCTCTTATACCAGACCATAATCTCACTACTATAAATAAACACAGGTAACAACATACCCTCATGTAAGACCCTAGCAACTCAAGACTTGGTCCCTTTACATCTACCAACGATTTAAATGAACCAGACACCTTTCTGCCATTCCCAATTTTCATATTACATTCTGCATCATCCGTTCCCTTTTCATCCAACATATATCCTAAATATTTAAACTCAGACACTTGTTCCAGCTGCTCACCATCCAACATAACTTCACACCGATATTGTCCTCACTCACAACCATAACCTTACCTTTATCTACGTTTACTTTCAAACCCCTCCTTTAACGCACCCTGCCAAATCTCGCTATCAATCCTCTCAAACTCTCTTCAGATTCGCAAAAAAAAAAAACAAATCATTCTCTTATAATAGGTATCGAACCCTCCACTCTCTTCCATTCTAGATCATTCTAAGACCATCCCCTGCCACTCTACCTCTAATTCTTTCATAACCCCATCCATATACAAATTCAATAACCAAGGAAACATAACACATCCCTGCCTCACTCCGCTATTAATATTAAACCCATCACTTTCGACTCCATTTATTCTTGCACGTGCTTCACCATGTTCATACATATTTTTGATTCCATTCAGAAGTCTACCACCAACACCATATAACACTAACACCTGCCATAGAGCATCCCTATTAATCCTATCATACGCCTATTGAAAATCCATAAAACTAAATACATTTTCTTCTTCTTCTTCTCTTTCATTTTCTTAATCATTTGTTTCAATGTAAAGATTTGATCCACACATCCTCTACCACTCCTAAACTCACCTTGTTCTTCACCAATCAGTCCTTCAGTCACTCGACGCACTCTTCCAACCAAAATACCAGCATATATCTTCTTTATAACAGTTATATTGGAATTAGTTTATTAATTACAATATAATTTCTACAGTTGCCCTTATCTCCCTTACCCTTTAATAAGGGTACTTTTACTGCTCTCATCTAAACCCTCGGAATTATACCCTCTATAAACGCTTTGTTACACAACTTCCAAATCCAATCAATCACCATCTCGTCTCCGTTCTTGATCATTTCACTAGTAATTTCATCTATACCTGCAGATTTACCATTCTTCAACTTTCTCACTCTACCCATTAAATCACTTACTACTAATGACCTTACTTATGACCTCATCCCCAAAATACCTATTCCTTCACCATCAAACCTATCAAACGCTATTAAACCCACACATATTCACTGTCACCTCTTCGTTACTGTCAATTTTATGCAGATTTTCGAAGTGTTCCCTCTACACTCCCCTCACATCCACTTCATCAGTTACAAAGGCACCATTCCTATTCATTATTCTAAGCAGATTCCCCTAATTCTCATTCTTAATTAATCTATCGCGTTTCGTTCCAGAAGAGCTTCCTATTCCCTTGTAAGTCCCCATTTATCCTCCTTCCAAACTGTTCATTTCCTTCTTTTTTCCTCATGAGCATGCATCTCTTAGTATTTATTCCTTTTTTCGTTCTTATATAAGTCTAAACATCTTTCTTTTGAAACCTCATCATTGGCTTTTAGTACATTCAACCACACTTCTTTTTTACTTTTAACCACTTGCATCACCTCCTCATTCCACCACTCACTGTTAACATTCTTACTTCCTACTTTAGTACATCTACATGCTTCTTTTGAACTACTAACAACCGCTTCCTTTATTTGCTTCCAGATTTGTCCAGTTTCAACTTATTCACATTCAACTAACTTACTTGCGAACGCTCTTAAATACTTATCCTTATTACCTTGTTCACTTAACTTCTCACTCTTAATTCTACTCACTTCTTTCATTGTCACTTTCTTCTCCATCGAAGCCCAAAATAACTTAGTTTCACATAAAACAACATAATGTTCAGATAATCCCATTCCTAACCCTCTCACCGATTTAACCCTTTCAGTCCGACTGGGTCACTGGTGACCCATAATTTTTAATCGATATTTTTGGCTAAAATGTATCGATTTTTACGATTTTTTTTAAAAATATACTAAAAGTATCGATTTATATCGATAAAATCACTCAAAATACCAAAAAAATTATCAGTGTCCTTACAGCGGTCGTGCGAAGATGGTGTCGGAGACTCGCTCTACAATTTTTAGTTTTTTGGTGAAGTGGTGGTTTGTTGGTGTTATCTAATTATTACACGACTTATTTTTTTCTATTTTTTTTACATTTTTATGTAGTACAGAGACTAAATAAAAAAAGTTATTCCTGTAACTTTTTGAAAAAAATAAGTCTATCACTGCCAAAATAGACTCCGTTTTACGTGTTCCTCAGGTAACCCATCAGGACTTAACAGTATTAATTCAAATATTACGACACAGTTATTATTATTATTATTATTATTATTATTATTATTATTATTATTATTATTATTATTATTATTATTATTATTATTATTATTATTATTATTATTATTATTATTATTATTATTATTATTATTATTATTATTATTTTTATTTATTTATTATTATTATTTCATTTTTATTATTATTATTATTATTATTATTATTATTATTATTATTATTATTATTATTATAATTATTATTATTATTATTATAAATTGTCTATTATTATATATATATATATATATATATATATCATATATAATATATATATATATATATATATATATATATATATATATATATATATATATATATATATATTAAATATATATATATATATATATATATATATATATATATATATATATATATATATATATATATATATATATATATATATATATATATATATATATATATATATATATATATATATATGTTTTCTCTTTTGTTTTTTTATATATATATATATATATATATATATATATATATATATATATATATATATATATATATATATACATATAATATATATATATATATATATATATATATATATATATATATATATACTATATATATATATATATATATATAAAGCTTTCGGATGTCGG
>JABUQX010041484.1:10000-12500 GCA_015478945.1 Trachelipus rathkii | reverse complement strand
AACTGAAAAAGGCCAATCTCTTCGGCCTCTTATTCTCTAACTCAACCTTAGACGATTCTAGCATTTCTCTTCACCTCCTCCTTCTCCTCTCAGGTGTCATATGTCTTTGCCTGTGATTACATTTGATCAGGTGCATAGGCCCCATGATCTATGAAGGACTAGGAAGACCAGGTATTAGGTGTTATTCCTCCCAAGTTTTTGAAGGGTGTGCTTCCGTGCTGTATCCCGCCTCGTTCAACTATACTCCTATGTCAGCTTCTGGCACTTTCCTCAGTGTTGGGCTGGTTTATGTCCAACCTATCCTTCAAACTATCACTATAGCTCTTGCATTTTGTATTCTATATAAAGTCTTTGAAATATACTCAACTCTCACTTCTTAGATTATCTAAAAACTCCATTCGATTCTTTCTGATAGCCAATTTTGAAACTCAGCGGTAGAGGTTCTTCCCTGGAGAGATGTATCTTTCCTATCTAATGATTTATGGTTTCAGCTCTTAGGAACTACGGGAGACTTGCGTGGTGGCGCTTGACCCACCAAAGCATTTGACCGAGTGTGGCACGCGTCACTGCTCTCAAAGCTCCCCTCCTTTGGGTTTCCTCTCTTTTTGCTTACTTATATCTAGCTTTCTTTCAAATCTCTAAATATCGGCTGTTGTTGATGGGGCGACTTCTTTTTCTGTCAATAGTGGTGTTCCTCAAGGTTTCTGTCTTATCTCCTACTTTATTCCTACTTTCATTAATGGTCGCTTACCACTCTGGCACCTATCCACTCCTTGCACCCGATGACAGGCCTTCCATTCTTCAACTCAGACTTTCAGTTGCACCTTCCTCTTTACTTCAGAATTGCCTCTCGTCTTAATCTTTCCTATTCTATTCTCACTGATCTGGATAGAATTTCCGGATGGGGTCGTCTCAACCTTGTGAAATTCAATTCTTTAAAACCCAACTTCTGCAAATCTCCTTCTCAATTTTAAATTTCTAACATGCTAGATGGTTATATAAAATCTCTCTGTTAAATACTCTGCCAATCCTTGCACTAAACATAACAAAAAAGGCTTGGAAACCCTCATATACAACGGTTTGCTAGGGCGGCCACAAAGAAACTGCGAGTTCCGTTTAGACTGCGAGACTTTTTTTCTCTTCTCAGTTGCTCCAGCTATAGTATACAAGGGTCTCATCCGACCTCCCTTGTATGGAGTACTGCTCTCATATCTGGGGGGGGGGTTCTGGTTTCACCCGGCGTTTGGATAGCAAGTCAAAGGCCAAAAGGCTTATAAACTATTCTGTACGGTGCTTTATCTCTATTCTATAGGCACCCCAGCGGCAACTATAGGGAACTTATCATTTTGCCACACTGACATACTCAGTGGCAAAGGAGTGCTGTATCTACGCACAAGTTTTGTGTTGATATTGGTAACTCAGGCTAGTTCACTGTGATGCTTCCATTCTTTCCTGCCACCTCTGTTCTGTTGAATTCTCTTCCATCTTCTGTGTCCTGTTGGATTTAATCTCCCTCACTTTAAAGCCTGCGTCTGTGCTCATCTGCGTAATTTGGGCTAGAAGGTGAACTTTTGAGTCTACTACACCCCTTCCTTGAATAGGGCTCTGACTGTGAGTGGTGGTGACAACTGTAAAAAAAAGATCCTTGGTGGGCCGGATATGTGCCAGTGAACAATCCCTACTCACCCCATCAAAACATCATTCAGTTATCCCAGAAAATCGCACTCTTTTCAACATTACCCTCAGATGGACCATATGTCGCAACCCACACATACTTTTACCTATTCAAACTTAAATTTAACCATTAGAGTTATACACACAAAGTCTACCATAGCTCTCTACCACAAGTCACTCATCAAAATTGCAAATCCTCTATCCCCCTCTCGTTCCTTTCCACAGCAACACAAACACGTTTCACACCACACCACTCATTTTCAACGTTTCCTCCTTCATCTTTGTTTCAGTCACAGCTAACCGATCAATTTAACGCTTCTGTCCCCATCCATCAACTCTCACTCTTCTCCTCAACATTTTATTCCCACTCTGACATTCCATGTATCCATACGATTCATACATTTTCGCCAAAAGATCGGCGATCACGACCTTCTCTGAGCCATGCATTAGCATTCCTGGCAAAGATAGTGGTGGGCAGCTCAGCAACTACCACCATCATAGTTGCGCGCAGGACGCCAAGAATGCTAACATTTTTCTCCCCACACATAGGACGCGAAAAAGGGATAGGGATGTCTGTAAGATGTTGTCTAGAAGACGGGTTGTGGATATAAGTATGTGTATGGAAGGTAATATACAAGGATAAAAGATGGTGTCTTAAGATGTTGTCTGAAGGATGAGTGTGGATATGAACGCAGAACAGAAAGGCGAACCATTGGGCACTGGAATGTCATATACCATAATCAAAATGGGTATATATATATATATACTGCGCATATATATATATATATATATATATATATATATATATATACCCTCTGCATAACTC
>JABUQX010041483.1:20000-64483 GCA_015478945.1 Trachelipus rathkii | reverse complement strand
TTCCACCTTCGCCCCCCCTTGCCCCTCTCTTTCTTATTGAATGATCCTACGATAACAGAGTAAAAAATTAAAAAAAAAATAAAAAGTTGTTTTTAAAAAAATTTAAAAAAAAATTGTAAAAAAAACTAAAAAATTTAAAATTTTAAAAATATAAATTTATTAAAAAGAAAAAAAAATTTAACTTTTTTATTCATATGAAAACCTGTAACAGTTAAAAAATTAGGTTTTATAAACAAATACCCTCTAGAAGCCTCTTGAGTCATTCAAGATCGCCCATCCTCCTCAGCCTCCCCCTCTCATCCCTCTCCATCGTATATCTATTTGATCATGTTCATATTTTGTTAAGCAATAACAAAAGCTCTTCATTATGATTTTGTCTATATGTGTAAACATTTGTTTTACTAAAATTATTACGCCTTTATATATATAACATTAAGAATTTCGATTTTTACGGTCCTTAGTTTATTACAAATAACCCAGTGCCAAGAAAGCACTCACATCCTGGCACTAGCTGCATTTACTATTAACATAAATTTTAACGAAATTTTATCTGATCTTGTCTGATTATTATACTGATCGAGTTGAATAGTACGGCTAAACGTAACGAAGGTATATCACCAGTCAATAAGCAAACATAGCATCACCTGTGAAACTAAGATATAATGTTCAACGGACAAATTAACGATACCCGTACTCACACTTTTATTCTAAAATCATCGATGGATAAATTTTCACCATTAACATTGGTATTATATCGTTAAACAAAATTATTCATACCGTTGTCTGATTATTATTACTGACCTGCATGAAATAGATGCTAACGATTAAACAAAGTTTCTCACGATCAATAACAGGTAAACACTAGCATCACTGAAACGAGGCATATAATGCTACAAGCGAACAAATCTCAAATACCTATTCATTACTTTTTCTAAACATTATTCGACTGGATATTCTTCACATTACAACATAGTAATACCTTTAACAAAAATTTAGTCATAACAGTGATGCAATTGTCACCTGAATCAATGATACTATACTAAGTGAACAAACGTATGTTGTGTTGCTATCGGTGAGTGCGGAGATGATGGTTAAGAGCAACCATGAGGCATCAATTGAACAATGAATATATGTACGAACCCGACAACAAACCTAACGATACGCTTTACTTGCGTGTCATTGTATAACAGCGAACACAAGTATAAGACAAGGTCCATATCTACCAAACAGGAAGAGTAACTACCATTGTGTATCTTAACGAGCAGAATTAACGACGACTTAGAGATACGGAAAAGTATTCATTGTGTAAATTTGTTGCAGTTGTTATCACACAGGTTTTTGTTTATTATTGTTTTTGCTTTTAACTTTCTCATTCTTTAATGAGTCTTTGTTTTTTAAAAACTATTTTTTTAAATCTTCTATTTTCTTTCTGAAAACTTTTGTGTTTTTTAAAAACTTTTATTTATGTTTAACTTTATTTCTTTAAAACTTTTTGTTTAGATTTAGTTTCTTTAAAGCGTGTGTGTGGTGTGTGGTGTATACTAAAAATCTCTTAGTCGACTTCTCTTCCATTCGTTATGCTAGTGAGTGTGAGAAAGTGTGTGTGTATATTTTGAGTGTGTGACACTATACGAGAAAGCCGTAGCAGTAAGATGCATACTAGCCCATCCCTTCATCCCCAACGTCGAACCGATGGATGTCTGTTTGATAGGGTTCCCCTGGATGTCTATTAGGATAGGCATCCTGAGTGTTGATAGAAGTTACATATGGTGTGAGAACGGTGTGTAAAGCTGGTGAGCGGTGAAGCAATTATTAGTAACACACCAACGGGCGAGTACGATATTAAGACAGCCACACTAGGCATCGTGAGGTTTGAAAAGTGACTTGTGGGGTGGGGAGGTGGGATGTAGAAAAAAACACAAGCATTTTTCATTTTCTTGTGGTGTTTTTTTGTGGTAATAACATATAATTCATTTCAATGAGAGAAAGAGCACTTACATAATACGATAAATAAAACACGTTTTATATTTAAACATTATTAAGTCATCATATCAAAGACAGGGGTTTGATATAAATGAGCAAAGTCTATTAATCTATCCAGAGATTCAGAACACCTTTGAAGATGAGTTGATAGAAATACGTGTCTGTTGGCATTATTTTTTCTTTTCGGGCATACATAGTGTTCCCGTAGATGCAATTCTTTTCGTTTCCAGAGAGATGTTATTTAGTTTGGTGGGTGGTGTTCCTTGCCTGATAGTTATTAACAGTACTCCTGTATGTTCACATTATAAGAAACGCATGTTTCTTTGTAATATCGTAGATTTTACACCATGTGCCTATATGAATTAAAATCTCGAGTATATCGACCTCTTTAGATGAGACATAATCGATTTTCATTGCTTAACCAAAGCTAATATTTTCAGTGATTTGAAACGTGAAACCTACTACATGTATTGAATGAAGCGTCAGCATCGATGGGGTTTCCCAATAGTATGCGACATCAATACTTATTTAAACATTTCAGAGCTGTGAAAACAACTCTATTCTATTTAACCCTCTCACTAGTCACTTGGTAGATATTTCATTCGTGGTGTTACTCATCCGATTACCGGTAATTCCCGCTGCCTTTGATTCTGAGTTATTCGAAATCTTGTTGAATTCATCAACGAAAGAATAAAGGTCTGTTATTTGGCACTCGTATGTCGGAGTCGTGAGCGAGAATTTGTTTACGAAAAAATATTACAAAAATTACCAAAACCCGCGCAGAAGTTTGCATTCAAACCTCGCCGCCAATTGGCAAATACCGGAATCATGTTAACATTCATGCATACACAACGAAAAAATGTCTTACTGATTGGAAATCGTATAGTACGTTAAAGGTAATATTCTTTCTTTTCAACCAATCGTTCGAAAATTGTTCAAACTCCTCCCACTTTCGAAACATTACGCAAATCTATGATTCTTGTATGGTTCGTTTTCGAAGACATTACTGCAATTACATTGTTCGTTTGTCATAGGATAACAACAATTATTAAAAACATATTATTATGTTTTTGGCAATGTTTCTATGTAAATATAACAACTCTAAAAAACTTTATTTATTTTTAATTCATTTCATTAAAGATTTTTGTTTTTAAAAAAAACTTTTAAATTTTTTTAAAAATTTTTTATATATTCTTTAAAACTTTTTGTTTTTACTAAAAAATTATATCTTTTTTATGTTTATAACAAAAAAAAAATTACATTAATTACATACCAAAAGGCAAATAAATCAGTTAAATCATCCGCCAACCCTGCTGTCGCTCAGCGTCTGCTACCCTTCAATAATCTATCGATCATATCGAACTATGATTCAAGTCACATGTGCTGTATTATTTTGAATAAATCACAACATAAAAACAAGTTCATTATACACTGATCAACGGAATAATTGCTAATATTACAAAGTTTCACATTAATAAATACTTAACATAACCTGAACTAAGAAATATAATGTACAACGACAACCTAACACATCTCCATCCTCATAACGGTTAAAATTAACAAAGTTCATACTTAACAACAGTAAAATAACTAAAACTCAACATACCAAATTCGTAACTAATCCTACTTTCTAAGCATTCCTCGTTAACATAACACATGCTAATTTTACATTACAATAGTATATTTAACAAAATTATATAACATTAGCTAATTATCTTACTGATCAACGACAATACGCTAAGCGTATACATTAATAAGCTAACATTAGCATCAACTGAACTAGAGAAATAAAGTACAAAGAAACAGACATCTTAAGCAAGAATTAAATGCTAACCTTAACAAAGATCCACACTTAACTAGCATAATACGTATTGGGTAAAGACAAACAATGTAAAGTTTTTATTCTCTGTTAAGCTAAACTATGAAATAACATACTTAACACAAAGAACGAGCTAAACGAATAACAGCCCGCACCCAACATCTTAAACAACAGAGCGTACATAAGTGGGACAGTAAAACATGTTTTTCCGATGTATAACATTTAATCCGACACTCATACCATTAAATACATTCATACAATTAAGTTTTTAAAATATATTAAACCATCTAAATCAGGTGGGACACAGGATTCTGCTATAAATTGAGCAAGTAGCTATATGTCTCTCAGAGCATTCAACACCATCTCGAAAGGGATGTAAGCAATAAATACAGCTTGCTGCCAACATAAACCATTTTCTGTCATATTTTCGGATTCAAAGCACTCCACTCGCTCCGCCAGCCGAGAAAGTAAACGTTACCTGGCTGATTAGCTTATTAAGCATTTCGGTATACTTGCATCATCGGGATCCCTATGTTTCCATTAAATTCGCTAGATTTACACCAGAGCTATATGTTAAGTCCTCGAGTATGGCAACACATTTAAAGATGAAACTTTAAGTCGTTTTTCATGTTAAACAAGGCCATTATATTTGCAGATGTCTGAACAGAAGCCTATCACACGTACGCATGAAGTGACAGCATCATTAGGTTTACAATAGTTGCGTACATCAATACTTTTAACATTGTCAGATGCAGTGAAAGCAACATCTAGTTCTATCTATAAGCTGCGCGTTCAAGCTGTCCCTCTGATTTATCAAGAGACATGTCACAGATGGACACAACTCAGCCTTATCCAAGCTTCGAGGCTTTCGATAATATTGAGAATTCTTCAACTGATATGATTACTTGCACCTCCAATTGGAAACACAGGTAATTATATTGCTCTCATTCGTTTACGAAAAAATGTAAATGGCACATCGTTGGGTATTACAAATCCTCGTAGAGAGGACGTCTGTAGAAGCAGAACGAGAGGTTATCATGACAAACCCGCGAAAAATGTCCTTACTGACGAAAATTTTCGTACAGTATAAAAACAACCCTTAATAGGTAGTGAGGAGTCTTTCTTTCAACCAATCAGGAAGGTAAAGTAAACAAGCATACGACGTACGAATGAACCATATCAGTTCAAAAAGGGTATATTCTCGTTAGAGTTGTGGAAGGTTGCTGTTGTTGTTGTTGCGTGGCTTGTTGTGTATTGATTCGTCTGTTATTGTAGAGGGTAAGGTTCCTTGTGTATATCTTCACACTTCTCATTTATCACAACATTGATCAGATTATCATACTGATCAACGAATATCTCTAACGTAAATAAAGTTTCCACTCCAATAAAGCTAACATAATGTAACATGAACTAAGAAAATAATGTACAACAAACAAACCGACACACCTTAAGCCCGAATAAACTGGTTATACAATTAAGCAAAGTTCCAACTGGCAATAGATAGTAACTAAATACATGGCAAAAGATACCTAGTCACAGTTTTTTTCAAGCATGTCTTAACATATTCATACTAATTTATTTTTATCTGATCTTCTTATTTAGACATACACCCCCCCCCCTTTTAGCAAGCCGCGAACGGATAAGCAAAAAACAAAAGACAGGGACAAACAGAAATAAACCCAGAAAATGTCAACATTGAAACTGAAAATGGATTTATTTTGTTAAACCATTTACATAAAAGTGCATTGCAATACTTATTAATATTATTAAACAACTGGTAATTCTGGGCAACTGCGATCTACAGAGGTGATTTGACAGGCATGTATAGACTTGGAGTGAGTTACTATATAAATCAGTGAGCTACCGATGATGTATTCATAATCATACAAGTCTAAGGCCCAACCTAAACATTATTCACAAAAAAACTTAAACCTAGCTCACGGTTTCTAACACATCTTCAGTTCAGTTAACCACAGTAGTATCTACAAAAATCACTATGTCATCTAAGCACATTCTTTATTTCCACAACGGCATAAACTGAAACTAACAAAAGTTTAACCGAACATACACAAAATAAGTTCTTTTATATTACTAACATCGAATATTGCTAGAAAAACGTTTTTGCAATTAATAAAGCCCAACAAACACACTGAACTAAAGATATATGCACAACAACAAAACCTTAACACACCCGATACGTACTAATAAAACTACTAACATTAACAGAAACTTCCGCACGGTAACAGCAGTAAAGACCTACACATCGTAACAAAACGTACTATTTCACACTTTTCAAGCATATCTCTAACCATTATCAAATGTTAATACCATTAACATCCGTTTATTTAACAAAATTTAGCTAACTGTCTAATCATCATACAGACAAGGAATATAAATGACGTAACAAATGTTTTACATCACTTTCGTAACTATTTTTAAACAAAAATTCATCACAACCTCGTCTAACTATCATAATTCCAGCGAATAATTGCAAATATAACAAGTTTTAACCAAACATACCAAAAATAACAAAATTTTAATCTTAAACATAACTAAAATGTTCTTTGAATAAAAAATCCACAGTAAACCGGAATAGTTTACTGATTTTTTAAAGCAGAAATTCAGTAAATCAGTAAATCAAAGCCACCCATCCCTGCAGTCCCCTACACATCCATCCGCCTGTGATCTATTGAAATATTGATTCAAGTTTTCGAGTATCATTTGTGATAAACATAACATAAAAATAAAGTTCATTTATAATAAATAACCTACGAATATAGGCTTAACCAACAAAGTTTTTAAACCTACAATCAAAGCTAACTATCATAAGATGCAGATAAGAAGTATAATGTACAAATGCATACCTTGCGTATGGCAATAATCAGCTACAGTAACAAAGTTCCCTACTTTCAAAGGTAAAGTAGTAACAGGTATACATATTACTCGATATGTTCCACTTTCGCGCAATCAGAACAGGTAAAAACCCGTATATCTAACAAAAATCCTTTAACAAAGTGATCAAATCGATCTCGATACCAACAGCTTGAACTAAGAATTGGCACTATCTTCATCAAAGTGTCATCTCGTTTCGAGTATAACTTCATTTGACCTATGAATAATCGTAGACTTTAACAAAAAATTCTAGGGCAAAACTAACATTATCAACAAAAACTTAACCTAGGCTCAAGTTTCTAACACATCATCGTCAGTTAACACCGCAATATCTTACAAAAACTCATCATGCTTCTCTAACAAATCAGTGTTATTCCCACATTGTCATAGTAATAATATCTTAACATAACGCTAACCTAACTTACGAATTAACAGTTTTCATTAACGAGAGATCTAAGCAAACACATCCTTCCAAGGAGAATCCCAGTGGGAGTATGGCCCTTGATTAGGGTGTCGAATCCTCCGAAGGGATCCACCCCGAAGGGGTGTAGCGGGCTTTACCCCTCCGAAGGAGGCGTAAGGGGTCAGCCCTTCGGGCGGAGGGACCTAACAGCCCGCTTTACACCCTAGCGGGGTGATCCCCCCTTCGGAGTGATCACACCTTCATGGGCGCATACCCCCTCGGGATTTCTCTTGGAACGGTAATGTGTGATGCATAGATACTCTCGGTTAAGTGAAAACTGTTTATTCGTATAAATGTTATGACGTCCTATGTTAAATAATTACTATGCACAATGAAAAATAACACGATTATGTTAGAGAAATGATGAGTTTTTGTGAGATATTGTCTGTGTTAATGACGAATGATGTTGTTAGAAAACTTGAGCCATAGGTTAAGTTTTTGTTGAGTAATGTCGTTTGCCTAGGAATTTTGTTAAAGATCTACGAAATTTATTCATAGGTCAATGATTGTTATACTCGAAACGTGACACTTTGATGAAGATGTGCCCAACTCTTATAGTTCAAGCTGTTGGCTATCTAATGATCGATTTATCACTTTCGTTAAGGGATTTGTTAGGATAATCACGTGTATTTACTGTTGCTTGATATGCGCAGAAAAGTGGGAACATATCGAGTATGTATGACCTGTTGCTACTTGTTACCTTTAAAGTTAGGGAAATTTAGACTGTGAGCTGATTATTTATACGGCAGGTAATGATTTGTAACATATATATTTCTTAGTCGTGCCCATCTAGTGATATGGTTAGTTTATTGAGGGAAAACTTTGTTGGTTAAGGCATATATTCGATAGGGTCAGTTATAAAGAACTTATTTTTAGTTATGTTTATCCAAAATGAGACTCGAAAGATGACTTGAATCAATTAGTCTCAATAGAATTACAGAAGCGGATGAGGCTTCAACCTCTTTCTGTTTAGTCGAATACATTTTCCCGTTGTCTGAATAATGATGAAAGAGGAACCTAGTGGGGGTTTACTGAGAAGAGAGTAATACAAAGAAGTATTTTATTTTATGTTGGATACAATTTTGTTATTTTTTGGTAATGTTTGGTTAAACACTTTGTGTTATGTTTGCAATTATTCGCTGGGAATTAGGATATTTAGACGAGGTTATTCTTGATGAATTTTGTATAAATATACACGAAAGTTGATGTTCAAAACATTTGTTAGAGTTAGCAATTACTATTCTGTCGTATGTGGATTAGACAGCGTTATGCTAAACTTATGTTAAATTAATACGATGTTAATGTAAAAATTAACATTGAAATGTTAGAGAATATGCTTGAAAAAGTGTGTGAATAGGTTACGTTTTTACGATGTGTTAGGTAGTTTACCTGCTGTAAAGTGCGGAAGTTTGTTAATGTTAGTAGTTTATTAGTACGTAATGCTTGTGTTAGAGTTATGTTGTGACATTTATTTCTTAGTTCACGGGTAATAATGTTATGTTGGCTTTATTAATGCAAAAACGTGTAACAACTAGATATATTCATTGGTTAGTATATAAAAGAACTTATTTCGCTATGTGTTTGATGTTAAAGTTTTTATGTTCTACTGTGACTGTGGGAAAATAACACTGATTTGTAGAGAAAATGAGTTTTTGTATGATATTACTGTGTTTAACTGGCGAAGAATGTGTTAGAAACATGAGCCTAGGTTAAGTTCTTGTTGAGTAATGTTAGGTTTGCCTCAAAATTTTGCTCTGATTATCAGTGCAGGACTCGAGCTATTTAATAAGATTTTATATAAACACTCAGCTCCCAAGTCTCATACATTGCTGTCCAAATACCTCTGGTCATATACGCATGGTGCCAGATTTCCAGTTTGTTATAATAAAAATATAATAGTATTGCGCAATCACGTATTGTTAAAATTGGTTAAAACATTTAAAATTCATTTTTATGTTTCATGTTGAAATTTTTTGAAAGGGGGGGGGGGGTTAGTATTAAAAAGAAGATAGCAAAAAATAAAAATTAGTATTTGAGTGTCTATGTACATTGCACTATTTATAGTACGTAGTACGCTTTTTGCATGTAATGTTTACTTATATTGGCAAGTATGGTACTTTGTTAATGATAACATTTATTCGGGCTTGAGGTGTGTCAGGTTCTGTGGTGTACAGTTTATACATTATTTTCTTACATCATGTTAGCTTTATTGATGTGGAAACCATATTACGCTAGAGGATATACGGTTGATCAGATATGATTAATAACTCAAGTGTGATAATGAGAGTGTGAAATATACCACAAGGAATTAACCTCTACCAACAACACAACAATAACAACAACAGCCACGAGCACACAACAAACAACAGCAACCAGCTCAACAACCTCGAGATAATTATACCCTTTTGACTGATTATGGTTCAGGTCGTACGTCGTATTTCTTGTTTACTTCATTCTGATTGGTTGAAAGAAAGAATCTCACTACCTATAAGGGTTTGTTTATACATACGACGTCGTCAGTAAGACATTTTCGGCTGTGTTGAGTATGATGGAGCTTCTCGTTCTGCTTCTACGACCGTCCTCTAGCGAGGATTTTTGTAATACCCAACGATGTGTCATTTACTATATTTTTTCGTAAAACTAATGGAGAGCAATATATTACCTCTGTTCCAATTGGAGGCGCAAGTAATATACCCTATTAATCATATCAGTGAAAGATTTCTTCAATATTATCGGAAAGCTGAAGACTTGGGTAAAGGCCTGAGTATGTGGGTCACTTGACACGTCTCTTGATGAAATAGAGGGGACAGCAATTGAGACGCATATAATTAGAAGTAACATGTTGCTATTACACTGATGATATGTAAAGTATTTGATGTACGCACTATTGGAAACCCAATGATGCTGTCACATTCATGCGTACGTGTATAGGCTTCACTGTTCAGACATCTGCAAATATAACAGCTTTGTTTAACATGAAAAACGACTTAAAGTCTCATCTTAAAGTTGTTGCCATACTCGAGGACATAATTCATATAAGCTCATCGTGTAAATCACGATATTTACCACTGAAACATAATGGATCCCGAACTAATGCAAGTATTACAGGAAATGCCTTAATAACTATCAGCCAGGATACGTTTACTTCCCTCTGGCGTGAGCGAGTGAGTGCTGTTTAACCGAAATATGCAGAAAAATGGTTTAGACTGCAGCAAAGCGTATTTTATGCTAAACATCCTTGTTCGGCTCTCTTGAATCTCGGAGAAACATTAATAGAACTTGCTCAATATTATCATAAGTATCCGTGTGCCACATGATTAGATGGTTTAAATATTTAAAAACTTATATGTATGAAGGTATTTATTTATTTATATTTAAATTATATGTTATAAACTTGAAAACATGTTTTACTGTCCCTTAGGTACGCTTTGTTGTTTAAGAGATGTGGGGCTGGCTGTTTATTCGTACAGCCGTTGTGTGTTAAGTTAATGTTCCTAGTTTAGGCTTTACAGAGAAAAAACTTTACTTTGTTTGTCCATTACCCAATAGGTATTATGCTAGTTTAAGTGTGGTCTTGTAAGGTTAGCAGTTTAGTTCTTGCTAAGATGTGTAATGGTTTGTCCTTTTGTACATTATATTCTTAGTTCAAGTATTTGCTGCTATGTTTAGCTTATTAAGGTACTTACGTTAGCATTATCGTTGATCAGTAATGATAATTAGCTTAATGTTATGCTAAATTTTCGTAAATCATTACTATGTTAAATGGTAGAACTACATGTTATGTTAGAGAAGATGCATGACGAAGTAGGATATCGGTTACGATTTTTGTATGTTGTATGTTAAGATACTTTACTGTTGTTAAGTATGGAACTTTGTTAATTTAACCGTTTATTGAGGACTTAAGTTGTGTTAGGTTGTCGTTGTAAATATATTCTATATCAAATCAGATGGCTATGTTAGTTTATTAATGTGAAAACTATTGTTATGGTTAGCAGTTATATTCGTTGATCAGTGTATAATGAACTTGTTTTTATGTTGTGTTTATTCAAAAATGATACACACATGTGACTTTGAATCCAGATAGTTCGATGGAGTCACGATAGACATGGAAATGGTAGGAGACGATTGAGGACAAGCAGGGGCGGGATGATTTACTGAATTATTGCTTTAGTTTATTTGTTTAAAAATGTATTTTTTTTGTTATAAATCAATCGAAGTTGTTTCATTTTTAGTGAAAACAAAAGTTTTAAAGAAAGAAGAATTAAAAATTAAAAGCTTTTTTTAAAAAAACAAAAAAGTTTTAATGAATGAATTAAAAATAAATAAAGTTTATTAAGAGTTTATAGAAACATAAAGACATTTAGCAAAAACATAAAGCATGTTGTTTAATGAAATTTGTTATGTTGATCCATAATGACAAACAAGAATCGAATGATTGCATAATGTTTTCGAAACGAAACCATACAAAGAATCAAGAGTAGTTGCGTAATGTTTCAGAAAAAGTGGGAGGAGTTTGGAAATTTTTTCGAACTGATTGGTTAAAGGAAAGAATCTCATTACCTTTAGAATCTGTTTAATATATACGCTTTTCATACGAGCTAAGAAATTCTTTCAGTTGTGTATGCATGATGTCATTCTGCTCCTAAGCTCGTTAGAAATATCTTTATAATAACCTTGGTGATTATCTCTGGCATGGAGGTTGTATATTCTATATTATTTTCGTGCAACAAGAGAGCAGCGATATATTACATGTATAATCCATTCGGAGGTGCATAATACAAGACCTTGTATTCGAATTTCGGTTGAAATGAATGATCAAAGAGATTCATCGATACCTCCGAGCATTGGGTAACTGGCGAATTTAGGATCATCTGATGGATCGCGATCGAAGTGAAATATCTACCAGAAGTGACAGTGGGAGAGGTTTATAATAGAATAGAGGTTGTTTTCACAGCGTACGAGAATTCGTTAAAAGTACTTTGAATAGTGCAGCACTATTGGAGAACCCATCGATGCGAGATTCACTCATACTGCTAAGGTTCACGGTCAATCATCTGAAAATATACTACAGCTGTTAAATGAAAATTGAATTAATAGACACATCTTAAAGAGGTCGATATACTCGAGGATTTATGATAATAGCTCATGGGGTAATCTACGATATTTACAAAGGAAAACATGCGGTTACCTATATATGTGAAATACAGAGAGACGTTAATAAACTCGATCAGCAAGGATACATTTACAGTCTCTTGAGAAAGACGAGAATGCATGGCTACTGAACCATATGTAGCCGAAAGAATGATTAATGCACAGACAGGTATTTATACTACCCATCCTTCAAAGGTGTTTGGAAATCTCTGGAGAGATATATAGAACTTGCTCAATTAATACAGAATCCTCTGTCCTCGTGATTAGTGACTTATATGTTAAAAATTTTAAAAACGCTATGTTCTCGTAAGTTGTTTAAAGCGTATGCCTTCTTTCATTGAAATTATTGTTAATTTAGAATGAACAAGTTAGCGACTTTATCAATCTATTGTATTTCGTAATACTTTATTAGTTACGATGCTAGTGATGGCTGTTTTATTCGTACTGCTCTGTTGTGTGTTAAGTAATGTTAAGTCCGATAAGTTTAACTTTTAACATATAGGTAAAAACATTGTGTAGTGTCCAGATGACTATCCTTAAATAGATCAGGGGAGTCTACTAGATCATGGTGGTGGAGGATGATAGGATGGTAGAAATGATTTACTGATTTACTGTTTTGTGTATGTAAAAATATAATTTTTTTTTGTTAATAAACATAAAAAAGAAATAAGAAATTTTTTAGTTAAAAAACAAAAAGTTTAAAGAAATAAAATATAAAACAAAAAGTTATTAAAGAAATAAAGTTAAATAAAAAAAGTTTCTTTTTAAAAAGAGAAAAGTTTTAAGGAAAATAAAGATTTAAAACAAATTTTTTCAAAATCAAAAAAGTTTTAAAAATGAGTCCATAAAAGTAGCCAAATAAATCTTACAACCATGGGCAACACTAATTTGTTAAATGAATATTTTCGCATCAACTTTATTTGCTCGTTCTGTATGCCATGTTAGTACTTTACTGTTGTATAAATAGTGGAGAACTTTGTTTGTTAGGACTGGTTATCTCGAGCGTAAAGGAATGTTATGTATTTGTCGTTGTACATATACTATTCTTGCTGCAATTGATGCTATGGTTTGACTTTATTGATGTGAACGTTGTTACGGTTAGTATATATTCGATTGATCAGGATGACCAATTGCACAAGGTCTCATGATAAAATTTTGTTAATATTACTATGTTAATGAATGAAATATCCAGCTGAGTATGTTAGAAAAAAGTAGCAATGAGGAGATGTTAGATTGTCGGGTACATATATTCCTAGTTGCTAGTTGATGCATATGTTTACTTTATTGATTGAAAACTTTGTTACGTTGAGATATATTCAAGGGTTAGCTATAATAATCCAGAACAGTTATGATAATTTTTAGTTAAAGTATTACCATGTTAATGGAAAATATCATGACTAGTGTTAGAAAAAGAGTAGTGAGTAGGGTCTGTTAGGATTTGTCGGCATTGACATTATATTCTTTAGGTTCAGTGATGCTATGTTTGCTTATTGATGTGAAAAAACTTTGTACGTTAGCTTACTTCACACTTATTTTCTAAACATATATAGATACTTTTCACATTAACATGGTAATGATTTACAAACTTTATTCATAACCTTGTCTGATATTAACTTGGACTGCATAGAATATATCGCTAACGTAAACAAAGTTTTCACATCAATAAGTAAACATAGCAATCAACTGAACTAGGCAATTAATGTTCAACGACCAAAATCTTAACATACCCTATTCATACTTTTTCTAACATATCATGGCTATTTTTACATTAAACATAGTAAATTTAACAAATATTTTCATTACTGATTGCAATGTCACTCGCTGATCAATGAATTATATGCACAAACCGTAACAAAGTTAATTCACACAATAAAAGCAAAACATAGCCAATCAATTGAAACAATGAACATCATAATGAATTATCAAGCGACAAACCAAAATACTTACGGCCTCGAAATAACCAGCTAACCAATAACAAATTCCATAGTTTAACAACAAGTAAAGTAACTAACATTGCATACAGAACGAGCAGATACGGACGCTGATACAGGAAACATATTATTTAACCAAATCAGTAGCACACGTTGGTTGTTTTTATCTCATATTTCTTTTTAACTTCTTTCTTTAAAACTTTTTTGTTTCTTTAAAACTTTTTTTTATAAAATATTATTTCTTTGAAAAACTTTTTGTATTTAAAAATTTTATTTATCTTTAACTTCATTTCTTTAAAACTTTGTTGGTTAATTGTTATTTTTAAAACTTTTTGTTTTTACTAAAATTTTATTCTTTATTATGTTATTAACAAAAAAATTATAATTTTTACATACACTAACAACAGTAACATAGCTAAATCATACTACCCATCCTTTTTTAATCATCCCCACACACAACACATGATCTAGTAGATCCCCCTGATCTATTAGGAAGCATCTGACATAACAAAGTTATTTACAATGTTAAAGTTTAAACTACGGCATAACATACTGTAACACACAACGGAGTACCGAATAAAAAAACACGCCAATCACTAGCATCTTACCGATAAGTTTACAATGGTGGGGAAAGCAAAACAAGGTTTTTTCATTTTTTTATTTTTTTTTTAACATATTATTTTCAATGAAAGAGCATTATAATACAGTAAATAAAAAAAACATACGTATTATTTAAACATATATAAAGTCATTAAATCAAAGGACAGGGGTTTGTAATAAATTGAGCAAGTTCTCTATATATTCTCAGAGATATCGAAACACCCCTTTGAACGAAGGATGTAAGTATATATACTCGTTGCGCATTAATCCATCTTCGAGGCATACATAGGTTCAGTGATGCATATCTCTCGTTCCAGAGTAGATGTAAATGTATCCTTGCTGATAGTTATTAAGCGTACTCCTGTAATCTTCACACTTTATAGGAAAGCCGCATGTTATCTTTGTAAATATCAATACACCATGTGCTATATGAACTAAAATCTCGAAGTATTCGACCTCTTAAGATGAGACATTAATTCATTTTTTTTAAACCAAAGCTTGTAAATTATTTTTCAGTGATTGAACAGTGAAACCTTAACATGTTGAGTGAATTGCGTCAGCATCGATGGAGCTTTCAATAGTTGCGCACATCAATTGTAGCTGGTGGTGGTGAAAGCGGTGTAATCAGAGCGCTGTGGAAAACAACCGTCGAATCATATAACCTCTCTCCGGTCACATCTGTAGATAATTCACTTGATGCGATCATTCAGAGAATCCATAATTACGCATTGACCAGCTTCTGAGGTATCGATAATCTTGAGAATTCACAACCCGAATGAATAAAGGTCTACTTATTTGCCACCTCCGAATGGAATACATGTGAATATATCGCTCTCCATTTGTGTGGGAGCGAAAAGATAGAAAGTACCATTAGATCTATGGGTAGGGTACATAGGGTCTCGTAAAAGATAATCTAACGAAATCTCAGCCGAGCAGAATGAGCATGACCTCATCGCATAAACACAACAGAAAATACTGTCACTTACCTGGTTATGAGAACACTCCGTATATCATAACAGCTATCTAAAAAGGTAATGAATTCGTTTCCTATTCAAGCCAATCGCAAGCTCCGAGCACATTTGTTCCCAAACTCCTCCCACTTTTCGAAACTAATTACGGAATCATTTTGATCTCTTGATGTCCGTTTTCTTAAACATTATCTGCCCGAATACCATTGATTCTATGTTGTGTACATAGCGATCAACATAATCGCATAATTTATTAAAAAGCATTTATGTTTTGCATCCAAAACAATTGTTTGTATAACATAACGAAAAAACTTTTATTTATTTTTAAGTTATTCATTAAAAACTTTATGTTTTTAAAAAAAACTTTTAATTTTTAATTTTATTTCTTAAAACTTTTGTTTTTACTAAGAAAAATCCTATTCTTTTATATGTTTATAACAAGAAGAAAAATTGCTCTACACATACCCAAAACAATAAATCAGTAATCAGTACGCCACCCTGCTTTCCTCATCGTCTCCTACCCTTCCATGATCTATCGATCTATCGAACTATGATTCAAGTCACATGTTCGTGGATCATTTGAATAACACACTAAAACAAGTTCATTATACACTGATCAACGAATAAACAAAACAATAACAAAGTTTTCACATTAATAAAAATAACATAGCATCATCTGATCTAAGAATATAATGTACAACGCAACCTAACAACTCTCATCCTCAAAAACGCTTAAAAAATTAACAAATGCATATTAAACAACAGTAAAGTAACTAACATAACATACAAAAAATCGTAACCTATTCCTACTTTTCTCAAGCATTTCTCTAAATAACAATGCTAGTTTTACATTAACATAGTATATTTAACAAAAATTATGCAAGAACATTAGCTAGATTATTACTGATCAGACGAATATACGTAACGTAATACATAATAAGCTAACATAGCAGTCAACTGAACTTAAGAATATATGTACAAAGTCAAACCAGACACAGCTTAAGCAAGATAAACTGCTAAACCTTAACAAAATCCACATTAACGGACTTGAGGGCATAAACCTATTGGGTTAAGGACAAACAAAGTAAGTTTTATTCTCTGTAAAGGCTAAACTATGAACATAACATTAGAGGATCAAAACGGCTACACGAATAAACAGCCAGGCCCCAACATCTTAAACAACAAGCGTATCATAAGGGACAGTAACGATGTTTTAGTGAATATTAAAATATAATTTCCATAAAAGAACATATAAATACTTCATACATAAAGTTTTAAATATATTAACATCTACATCAGGGACAGAGGTATCTGTATAAATTGAGCAAGTTCTATATGTTTCTCAGAGATTCACACCATTCCGAAAGGAGTAAGACATAAATTACAGCTTGTGCACTAACATTTTTCTGCATTATTTCGGTTTCACCCACTCACTCGCCCCCGCAGGAGAAGTAAAGTATTCCTGGCTGATAGTTATTTTAAGTCATTTCTGTATACGCATTATACGGAATCATCAGTTTCAGTGTAAATATCGTAGATTACACCATGAACTATATGAAATTAAGTCCGAGTATGGCAACAACTTTAAGATGAGACATTTAATCGTTTTCATGTTAAACAAGCTGTTATTTGCAGATGTCTAGAACAGTGAAACTATAACACCGTACGCATGAATGTGACAGCATCATTGGGTTTCCAATCGTTGCGTACATCAATACGTTTAACAATATCAGATGCAGTGAAAGCAAAATCTATTCTATATTATAGCCGCTCAAGCTGTCCCCTCTGATTTCATCAAGGAGACGAGGTCACAGATGACACATACTCAGGCTTTATCCAAGCTTCGAGGCTTTCGAATAATATTGAAGAAATTCTTCAACTCGATATGTATTAAAGTATATTACTTGCACTCCAATTGGAACACAGGTCAATATATTGCCTCTCATGTCGTTTACGAAAAAATGTTAAATGACACTCGTGAAGATACCAAGAATCCTCGTAAAGAGGACGTCGTAGGAGCAGAACGAGAGGTCATCATATCAAAACAGCGAAAAATGTCTTACTGACGGAAATCGTATGTATAAGACCCCAAAAGGTAGTGAGATTCTTTCTTTAACCAATCAGAGAAAGTAAACAAGATACGACGCACGAACGAACCATATCTCAAAAGGGTATATATTCTCGAGGTTGTTGGAGCTGTTTCAATTTCCTTGCTGTCACTGTGGCTGTTGTTGTTATGTTGTTGTTGTTCGTAAGGTAGTTCCTGTGTTATATTTAACTAAAATTTATCAACACATTGATTAATTATCATACTTGCTTATCACTAGTACACTCTAGCGTATTAACGTTTCACATCAATAAGCTAACATGGCGTATTCTAATAAGAAAATAAATGTAAACAACAAACCTACACACTTAAGCCCGAATAATGTTTCTTAACAAAATACCATACTTCCAAAATAGTAAGTAATAACATTACATGCAAAACGAACTATAGTCACACTTTTATTCAAAAATATTTTTGTGTGACAATACTAATTTTTATTTTATGCTTAATTCTATCTCATTTTGACACCCCCCCCTTTCAGAAATTCAACATGAACATTAAGAATATTGAATGTTTTAACCAATTTACATAAAAGTGATGCAAATACTTATTAATATTATTAAACAAACGGTAATTCTGGCAACTGGTATCAACAGAGGTGATTTGACGCATGTATTAAGACTTGGAGCGAGTTAATATATAAAATCAGTGAGTTACTCGATGGTGTATTCATAATCATAGCAAAGGTCTTATGCAAAACCTAACATTATTCAACAAACTCTTATTAATGTTCTAACACAATCGCGTGTCAGTTAACACAGTATATCTTACAAAAACTATCATTTCTCTAACAAAATCAGTGTTATTTCCACAACGAATAACTGTAAACATAACAAGTTTTAACCAAACATAAACACAAAAAAGTTCTTTATATACTAACATCGAAATATATCTAACGTAACAACGTTTTTGCATTAATAAAGCCAACATAGCATCATATGAACTAGGAAGATAATGTACAACAACAAAACCTAACACCCATACGTACTAATAAACTACTAAACATTAACAAACTTCGCACTTAAACACAGTAAAGTACCTACACATCGTACAAACGAACCTAGATTAATGTTAATATCTCTAACTATCCAATGTTATATTTTACATTACATGTATTATTTAAGCAAAGTTTAGCATAAAAACCTGTCATAATTCATCATACAGACAAGAATATAATGCTACGTACAAATGTTTTTACATCAACTTCGTAATATTTAACAAAAAATTCATCACAACCTCGGTCCTACAATATACTAATTCCCAGCGCATAAATACTGGAATAACCAAGAAGCAACATACCAAAAAAATAAACAAAAGTTTAAAAAACACATAACATAGAAATAAGTTCTTTTGAATTAAATATATCACAGTTAAACCGTAATGTTTAACTGAATTTTCAAAGCAGTAAATCAGTAAATCAGAATCAAAACCACCCATCCCTCCCCCCCTTCCCCCCCCCCCTGCAGCCCCCTTCCCATCCATCCGCTGTGATCTATTGAAACATTAGCATTCAAGTCATATTTCGAGTAATCATTTTGGAGAAACATAAAATAAAAGTTCTTTATATTCTGACCTACGAATATTGCTTAACCAACAAAGTTTTAACTCAATAAGCTAACATATCATAAGTGCACTAAGAATATCAATGTACAATGCATACCTGGTGATGGAATAATTCAGTACATCTGAAATTCCCACTTTCAAAGTTAAAGTAGCTAACAGTATACAATACTCGATATGTTCCACTTTGCGCGCATTCAGCAACAGCGTAACAAAACGTATATCTAACAAAATCCTAACAAAGTGATATACAGCTTGAACTAAGAATTTAGGCATATCTCAGAACCAGTGTCACTCGTTCCGAGCTATAACATCATCGTAGAACCTATGAATAATCGTAGACTTTATACAAAAATTCTAGCGGCAACCATAACATACTCACAAAACTTAACTAGCTCAATTCTACCAATCTTCGGTCAGTTAACACAGCAAATCTTACAAAACTCATCATTTCTCATAACAATCAGTGTTATTTTCACATTGTCATACGTAACTGATTTACATACGTACCAAACTTACGATAAACCGTTTTATTACCCCGAGAGTATTCTATAAGCAAGGATCATTACCTTCCAAGAGATCCCAGCGGGCGGTTGCGGCCCTTGAGAGGTGTGACATCTCCGAAGGGGGAGTCACATCCCGCAGGGCGAGTGTAAGCACCGGGCTTTAGGCCCGTCCGCCCGAAGGCTAGCCCTTACCTCTTCGGAGGGGGTAAAGCCCGCTACCCCCTTCGGGGTCGTGATCCCCCTTCGGGGATTCGCAACGCCTATCAAGGGCGATACCCCCCTGGATTCTCTTGGAAGTAATGTTTGTTGCTTACGATACTCCGGTTTAATGGGAAACTGTTATTCGTAGTATAGGTACGTTAATGTTGAAAATATTATATGACAAGTTGAAAATAACACTTGATTTACGTTAAGAGAAATGAATGATTTTCGTTAACGGATTATTGCTGTGTTAAAAACAACTGACTGGTGATTGTGTTAAAGACTTGAGCCTAGCGTAATGTTTTTGTTGGTAAATGTATAGGTTTGCCCTAGAAACTTTTGGTTAAAGCTAACGAATTATTGCAATGGTTCAAATGGCATGTTACTACTCGAACGAGTGACACTTGACTGAAGAGGTAGTGCAATTACTTGAGTTCAAGCTGTTGGTATCTATTGATCGAGTGATAACCTTTGTTAAGGGATTATTGTTAGAGTAATACGGCTTTAACCTGTGCTGATATGCGCGAAAAGTGGGAACATATCGGTATTGTATGACCTAAGTTAGTTACTTTACCTTTGAAAAGTAGGGAATTAGAGATGTTAGCCTCTGATTTATTCATACGCAAGTAATAGCATTTGTACTTATATTCTTAGTTGCGCTACATATGATATGTTAGCTTTATTGAGTTAAAAACTCTTGTGGTCTTAAGCATCTATAATTCGTTTAGTCAGATAATAAAGAAACTTATTTTTATTTAGTTATCCATTCATGATATCGAAATATGACTTGAATCAAGAGTCATAGATCACAGGGGATGGGACGTGTAGGGACTGCAGGATGGGTGGGTGTATATGATTTACTGATTAATGCTTTAAAATCAGTAAACTATTACGTTTACTGTGATATTTATTCATAAGAATTATTTTATGTTATGGTAGGCTAAAATTTTGTTAGTTTTGTATGTTTGCGTTTCAAACTTGTTGTTTGACAAATTATTCGCTGGAATAGGATATTTAGACAAGTCGAGGTTGTGATGAATTTTTCGTGTTGAATTTTACGAAGTTGATGGTAAACTTTGTTACCGTTAGCATTATAATCTTGTTGTATAGATGATTGACAGTTTTGCTTAACTTTTGTTAAATAATACGATGTTAATGTAAAATTTAACATTGATATAGTTAGAGATATGCTTGAAAAAGTATGGAATAGGTTACGTTTTGTACGATGTGTAAGGTACTTACTGTTGTTAAGTGCGGAAAGTTTGTTAATGTTAGTGATTAGTACGTATGGTGTGTTAGTTTGTTGTTGTACATTATTTCTTAGTTCAGGTGTGTTATGTATGGCTATTATTAATGAAAACGTTTTTCGTAGCATATATTCAGATGAGGTTAGTATATAAAGAACTGTTTTTTGTGTTATGTTTGGTTAAACTTTGTTATGTTTACAATTATTCGTGTGGAAATAACACTGATGTGTTAGAGAAATGATGATTTTTGTAGATATTACTGTGTTAACACGAAGATGTGTTAGAACGTGAGCCTAGGTTAAGTTTTTGTTGATTAATTAGGTTTGCCTTAGACTTTTGCTATGATTATGAATACACCATCGAGTAGCACTCACTGATCTATATATAATCAGTCCAATAATATACATTGCTGTTCAAATCACCCTGTAGATACGCATTGCCAGATTTACATTTTGTTAATAAATATAATAAGTATTGCATCACCTTATGTAAATGTTAAACATACAATCATTTCAGTTTCATGTTGAAATCTTCTAAAGGGGGGGTAGTCTAAAAAGGATAAGCATAAAAATAAACATTAGTCATTGATATGTTAGAGACATGCTGAAAAAACGATAGACTAGGTACGGTTTGCATGTAAGTTAGTTACTTACTATGCAAGTATGGACTCTTTTAATGATAAGTTTATTCGGCTTTAAGGTGTTCAGGTTGTTGTCGTACATGTATTTGCTTAGTTTCATGTTACATCATGTTAGCTTTATGATGTGGGAAACCTTATTACGCTAGAGTATATTCGTTGATCAGTATGATTTATTTAATTTATGGTTGTGATAAATGAGAAGTTGAAATATAACACAGGAAGCCTACCAACAACCAACAACAACAATAACAACAAACAGCCACAGCAACAACAACAACAGCAACAGCTCCAACAACCTCGAGAATATATTACCGTTTGAATGATATGGTTCATTCCTACGTCGTATTCTTGTTTACTTCTTTGATTGGTTGAAAGAAAGAGATCTCACTAGCCTATTAAGGGTCTGTTGTAACATACGATATTTCGTCAGTAAAGACATTTTTCGCGTGTTGATATGATGACGTTCGTTTTGCTTCTACAGACGTCCTCTTTAGGAGGATCTTTGTAATACCCAACGATGTGTCAATTACAATTTTTTCGTAAAACGAAGGAGAGCAATATATTACCTCTGTTCCAATTGGAGGCGCAAGTAATATACCTTTAACCATATCAGTTGAAGAATTCCTCAAAATTATCGACAGCGTAAGCTTGGATAAAGGGTGAGTATGTGTCATCTGTGACATCGTCTCTTGATGACCAATCAGGGGGGAACAGCTTGAGCGATGCATATAAGGAAAGATGTGCTTTCACTGCATCTGATAATGTGTAAAGTTTGTGTACGCAACTATTAGGAACCTTAATGAGGCTGTTCACATTTCCTGGCGTACGGTATAGGTATTCAGCTGTTCGACATCTTGCAAATATAACAGCTTTGTTTAAAATGAAAAAACGACTTAAAGTCTCATCTTAAAGTTGTTGCCATTCTCGAGGACTTAATTCATACTATAGCTCATGGTGTAATCTCCGATATTTACACTGAAACATATGGGTTCCCGCTATTGATGCAGTATACAGAAAAGCCTTAATAACTATCAGCCAGGATACGTTACTTTCGCTGCTGGGAGAGAATGAGTGCTGTTGAACCAAATATGCAGAAAATGATTTAATGCTGCGGAACGCATTTATACTTACATCCTTTACGGATGTGTTGAATCTTCTGGAGAAACTATATAGAACTTGCTCAATTTATACAGAACTCCTTTCCACCTGATTAGATGGTTAATTGTTAGTCATTATGTAACCTGTAATTTTATTGTTCTTTTTATTGGAAATATATGTATACACTTGAAACATGTTTACTGTCCCTTATGTTACGCTTTGTTGTAAGAGTTTGGGGCTGGCGTTTCATTCTTGTACCGTTTGATGTTAAGTATGTTATGTTCATAGGTTTTAAGCTTAAGAGAATAAAACTTTACAGTTTTGTCTTTTACCCAATAGGATATTATTGCTTAGTGGTTAAGGGTGGATTTTGTAAGGTATAGCAGTTTATTCTTTGCTTAAGATTCTGTTTTGCTTTTGTACATTATATTCTTAGGTTAGGTTTTAGTTCAGTTAGCTTTATTAATGTATCTACTGTATAGTGAAAACTCAAATGTTTCAGTATGATAAAAACGTACATGCGATGGAGACATTTTGGATTAAAATTTCTATTTGATGCAAAACTAGCATTGTTATGTTAGAGACATTTGAAAGATAGGTTAGGTTACGATTTTTGTATTGTTATGTTAGTTACTTTACTGGTGTTAAGTATGGAACTTTGTTAATTTTTAACCGTTTATTCGGGTTAAGATATGTTAGGTGTTGTCGTTGTACAATTATTCTTAGATCAGATGATGACTATGGTAGTTTACCTCTAATTGAAACTTTGTCTATGTTGCATATATTCCGTTGCAAGCAGTGGTATAATGAACTTGTTTTTATGTTGTGTTTATCAAAATATACACGCACATGTGACTTGAATCAATGTTCGATAGATCGGATAGTCATGGTCAAGGGTAGGAGACGATGAGGAAAGCAGGGTGGCGGGGATGATTTACTATTTATGCTTTTGTGTAGTAAAATGAATTTTTTTTTGTTAAACATAAAAAGAATAAGTTTTTTTAAGTAAAAACAAAAGTTTTAAAGAATAAATTAAATTAAAAGTTTTTTTTAAAACAAAATTTAATTTAATGCAATTAAAATAAATAAAGTTTTAGGGATGTATATAAAACATAAAGACATAGCAAAAACATAAAAATGTTTTTAATAAATTTGTTATGTTATCCTATTGACCAAAAACAAGAATCAATGGATGCATAATGTTTCGAACAACACATACAAGAATCAATAAGAGTCATTGCGTAATGTTTCGAAAAGTGGGAGGAGTTTGAACAAAATCTCCTTCTGATGGTTGAAAGAAAGAATCTCATTACCTTTTAGATCTGTTCATACATACGAATTTCGTCAGTAAGACATTTTTCGCTGTGTTGGTATGATGACCTCTCATTCTGCTCCTACGTTCGTTAGAAATATCTTTACGAGGACCGTTGTAATACCCAATGATGTGGTATTTATATTTTTTCGTCAAACAAATGGAGAGCGCTATATTACATGTATTCCATTCGGAGGTGCAAAATAAGAACCCTTTATCATTTCGGTTGATGAATCATCAAGATTATCGATTACCTCAGAAGCTTGCGTATGGCTAATATGATGGATCATCTGATGGATCGCCATCAAGTGAAATATCTACCAGAGGGGACAGTGAGAGAGGTTATAATAGAATAGAGGTTGTTTTCACAGCGTCTGATAATGTTAAAAGTATTGATGTACGCAACTATTGGAAACCCATCGATGCTGACGCATTCACTCATACATGTATAGGTTTCACTGTTCAATCATTTGAAAATATTACAGCTTATGGTTAAAGAAAAAATAATATCTCATCTTAAAGAGGTCGATATACTCGAGGATTTATTATATAGCACATGGTGTAATCTACGATATTTACAAAAGAAACATGCGCGTTTAACCTTATTAATGTGAAATTACAGGAGTACTGTTGAATAACTATCAGCCAAGGATCATTTACTCTCTCTGAACGAGAGAGCATGCTACCTTGGAACCTATGTATGCGAAGAATGGATATGCAGCGACAAGTATTTATACTTTACATCGCTTTCAAAGAGGGTTGAATCTCTGGAGAATATATTTATATAGAACTTGTTCAATTTATACAGAATCCTGTCATTTGATTGATTGAACTTAATAGGTTAAAAATAAACGTATGTTTTTTTATGATGTAGTAATGTTTAAATAAAAGTATGAAATTATATTTTATAAAAAAAAACAAAAATGAAAACTTGTCTTTTAACCTGTCCCCACCAGGTAAACTTTATCGAGGTAATATGCTAGTGTGGCCTGTTTATTCGTACTGCCGTGTGTAGTTAAGATGTTTATGTCGTACGTTAACATTTACATATGTTAAAACCTGTGTAATTATGTCAGATGCTATCCTAATAGATCAGGGGATCTATAGATCATGGTGAGTTGGGATGACTAGGAGATGGTAGTATGATTTACTGATACTGTTTTAGTGTATGTAAAAAATATAATTTTTTTTGTTATAAACATAAAAAAGAAATTAAAATTTAAGCACCAGATATAGCGCTTAAAACGTGCCATTGTGACAAAAAAGCTTTCAAGAAGCCTAAAGTTCAAAAATAATAAAAGTTTTTTAAAACAAAAAAGTTTTAAAGATAAAAAGATTTTACAAAAAATTTTTTTAACCAAAAAGTTTTAAAGAATGAACATAAAAGAAAATAAATAAATAACAAACACCCTGTGTACTGATTTGTATAAATGAATATTTTCCGCATCAGCTTCGTATCTTGCTCGTTCTGTATGCAATGTTAGTTATATTACTGTTGTAAAATGAACTTTGTTATTGTTAAAGCTGGTTATTTCGAGCCTTAAAGGTACGTTAGGTTTTGTCGTTGTACATTATATTCATTGTTCAATTGATGCTATGTTTGCTTTATTGATGTTTGGTGGAAACACTTGTTACGTTCAGTAATATATTCATTGATTCAGCGATGACATATGCACAAGGGTTATGATAAAATTTTGTTAAATTTACTATGTTAATGTGAAAAATATCCATGAGATGTTATAAACAAGTATTGAAAAGGGTTCTTATGTAGATTTGTCGTTTGCTACAATTACTATTCCGTAGTTAGTTGGGATGCTATGTTTACTTTATGGTGATGTAGAAAACTTTGTACGGTTTTCAGGCATATAATTATCAGTCAAGCTATAATAATCGACAAGGTATGATAAAATTTCTGTTAAATAATTACATGTTATGTGAAATATCCATGATACTGATTAGAAAAAGTGTTGAGTAGGGATATGTTAGTTTGTCGATTGAACATTATAATTCTTAAGTTCAGTGATGCTATGTTGCTTTATTAGATTGAAAACTTTGTTACGTTAGCTTACATTCATCGATCAGTATTATAATATTTAGGAAAGGTTATGATAATTTTGTTAAAATTTCTAGCTACAATAAAATATCCAGGATTGGGGGTAGGGAGGGAGGGCTGTGTGTTTGATTACTGATTTACCGTTTAGCGGGATGTATAAAAACACAAATTCTTAAGTTATAAAATATGAAAAGCGTTAAAAATTTTAGTAAAAAACAAATTGTTTAAAAGCCTATAAAACAAAATAAATGAAAGTTTTGGTGTTTATACAAAAATATGACATGAATCAATAGAGCATAGATGAGAGGGCCTGAAGATGGGGGAGCTGAGGGGGAAGGGATCTCGGAGACGTCAAGGAGGTTAAGCCGGTATTTGATTTATATAAAAAACGTAAATTTTTAAGTTATAAACTTAAAAGATAAAATAAGTTTAATTTTTTCTTTTTAATATCTTTTTTTAATTTTTTTATTTTTAAGTTTTTTTTAAATTTTTTTAAATTTTTAAAAAAATTTGTTTTTTTACATGGTGTTTTTTCTGTATCGCGATAACATCATAAGAAAGATGTTACAAGTTTCGTTGTTCTTACGCAAATATTTCAGTTTTGGGGGGCGAGTGATCCCCATTTGGGATGTGAAACGGATATTTAACCCATAATCATATGGGTACTAGATTTGAGATGTAATATCCGAGTTTCCATCTTTCTAGGTCAATATTTCAAGCTTAGGGGTCCATGAGACCCCTTTAGGCGTGTACGAGTATTTGCTACCATATATGATGTGACAGTAGGCTTATATGGTAGGTAGTATATACCGGTTTCATCCTCTTAGGTCAATATTTCCAGTTTGTGGGGCTGAGTCCCGAATCTTGGTCAAATCGGTCATTTTTACCCCGGATACATTCTAAGATACAACCTACAAAGGCTGTATATCAAGTTTCGTTGTCTCTATGTCAATAATTCAGATTTTGGGGTGAGTACCCGTCTGGTCACACAGTCCATTTTACACCCGGGTCATCTAAGATACATCCTCAGAAGTTAGGTGTATACCGAGTTTCATACTTCTATGTCAATATTTCAGTTTTGTGGGGCTGGTCCCGAATTTGGTCAAAATGGCATTTACCCCGGATTAACATCTAAGATTACAAACCTAAAAAGGCTGACCATATTCAAGTTTCGTTGTCTCTATGTCATATTTCAGATTTTGGGGTGGGTACCCCGTCTGGGGCCCACGGTCATTTACACCCTGGGTCATCTAAGATACATCCTCAAAGGTTGTATAGCCGAGTCTTCTTCTTCTATGTCAATCATGTCAGTTTGTCGGGCCGGTCCCGATTTGGTCAAATCGGTCATTTTACCCGTATACATCTAAGATACAACTAAAAAGGCGACATATTCAAGCTTCGTTGTTCATATGTAATATTTTCAGATTTTGGGGTGAAGGATCCCGTTCTGAGGGCACCCACAGTCATTTTACACCCGGGTCATCTAAGATACATCCTAAGGTTGTATAACGAGTTTCATCATTCTATGTCAATATTATACAAGATTTCCGGTGAGGGCTCGGTCCCGAAATTTGGGTCCAAATCGGGTCTCTTTACCCCGTAATACACCTAATTACAACTAAAAGGTCTTGAGATATCACAGTTTCAGCGCTTAACTACATCAATATTTAATGTTTGAAGTGGGATCCCTTCTGGGGATCCTAGACACCCTATACGGTCTTATAAACCACATATTCGAACTCTACGGACCCCGATAACCCTTATAAGGACACCCAACATTCGTTGTTATTCGAACTGTTATACCTAACATGTAGAATACATCAGAACTCAGGAAACTGAATGCGAAGAAGAAACCACGGTGGAAATAAAAAAAATAATACATCAATAAAATAATAATAATAATAATAATAATAATAATAATAATTATAATAATATAATAATTAATAAAAAATAATAATAAATAATAATAATAATAAAAAAACTTCACAGAGGATGAGTCGAAAGCGGCGCGCTACGACGGTGCGGATGCGGCGCGCGGTGCGGCGCGGTGCGGTTGCGGTGCGGTGCGATGCGGTGCTGAGGACACGCAGAAGGGCTTAAAAAACAACTCAGAAGTGTTTCCTCCGAAAATAAATACGACCGTAATAATAATAATAATAAATGTGTTTGTGTTTGCTAAAGTATTAAGTAAATCGAGTCGGAGCCGGATCGGAGCGGAGTCAGAGTCGAGTCAGAGTCGGAGCACAACACATCTCGAAATTATGATCACTTCGTGATCATAATTTCTTCGACCAGTAATAATAAATAGATAAATAATATATGTGTGTGTGTGTATGCGCACGCGCGCGTAATAAAAATAATACAAGTCAAAATAACAGAAAAATTCAATGCCATTTTCGCATGTGTCCTTTGTCCTTATCAGCTACGCTGATTAAGAACACGTGTCTTATTCAGCTACGCTGATAAGGCATCAGAGCTCGTATTCCAAATGTGGTCTTTGAACTGGCTGACTTACTACTGTAGCTATAATATCATTGCTGAAATAATTTAAACACTGTTTTAGTAGGTTTTAGACACTGGCTCAGACTCCTTTTCGAACTCCTTCCTTATCTGACTACGAATCCGTCTCCTTTCTCACTTATACTCGTTATGCATTTATCGTCCATTTCTTCATTTTCAGGCGGGACCCCCTTTCCCTCCGAGGGAGAGTTTTCCTGATACTCCGGCTCCGACTCCGACACCTCCTTACTCTTCCTCCTCTATGCAAAATCTCCAAATTTCATCCTTCTGCGGGTATTTCCTATTTTATGGGCCAGCACCCCCTAAAGGGGAGCCCTATGGGAGTTAACAACGTCAACGTCAATGTTACTATTAATTAGGGGATACAATTTTGAGGGGGTCACATTCAACCCAGAAACTCCCTTAATTGCGGGAAGGGAAATGGTGTTATAAGAACTGTCCTAACCTTCTAAAGACTCAAATATCGTCAAACTAATCTCAAAATATCTCACTGGCCATCAGCGAAACCCTTAATTATATGTCTTAAGCGTCAAATTTAACGATCTATAGAGAAAAATTCAAGGTCGGCATTTGACTTGGATTCAATGCTCCAAACGCCTCAAAATCGACTTCCATGACATCAGGAACCCTAATTTGAAACTATATATAATTTGATATATATCATATATATATACTAATATATATATATTTATAATCATTAATATTATAGATATATATATATATATTAAATATATAATATATATAATATATATATAATAATATTATATAATTATATAGAATATATATTATATATATGGCCAGCATCCGAAAAGTCAGAGATGGAACTAGAAAAAACTATAACATTACACGAAAATAGAATATCTTTTATATCAGGGAGATTTTTACCGCAGAAATTAAAAAAATTAATATTATTCTAATATTCTTATTAATAACTCCATATTAATATTAGTAAAAGTGCAGGCTCTGATTGACCTTGAAAGACTTTGAAAGCTGCCGTCTCGAGAGAAAAAGTTGCCAAATGTCACTAGAGTGCTAAAATTTGGAGAAAATATTTTTTTTCTTTATATATCCTCTTAGGGGTTCGAGCGACGAGGCAGAGGGGGGACGAGAAGTTCCCACGCGCGTCGTCCCCCGTGAGGGCGAGCGAAACCCGACTCTATCCATCGATTACTTGCTTCACCGGGAATGTTCCTTAATTAAAAAAGACAAAAATTCAACATTTGGCAACTTTCCGTCTCACTCGGGCGGGGAAGCGCATCTTTGATGTATCAAAAAAACTGTAAATTTTTCAAAACAATGTTTTTAACAATTTTTAATTTCTTTAAAAAGCGTTATTTTTTTTATTTTTTTGTTTCAATTTCTTCAGGTAAACATGTCTCGTGATTAACAAATAGTCCTTGTTTTCCGAAGCTATTCTAGTGATATTTGTTACATGCCTGAACTTTTCGATATGTTGACTAATATTATATATATATATATATAATATATTAAACCTAAATAATATTTAATATACATTTATAATATACATATCTTATTATATAATTATAATAATGCAATATAATTATAAATATATATACAGGGTGTTACGAAATAGGGGGACAAATTTGAAGGATATTTATCCTTGTACCATTACAAGTGTTTCGTCTTAAATAAAGTTACCTGTTAAGTTCCCTCATTTAGTAGGGTAAATGAGTTAGGAAGATGTAAGTGAATATTGGTGTTTTATGTTCCGTAGATGTGGTTATTATTATTAAATATATTTTATTATTTTAGATATTATTATTTAGTGATTCTTTTATTCATATTATTATTATTATTAATTATTATTATTATATTATTATTATTATTATTTTATCATTAATTATTATGATTATTATTAATATTATTATTATTTTATCATTATTGACTTATTATTATTTATTATTATTCTTATTATTATATTATATTATATTTATTATTTATTATTATTATATATTATTATAATTATGTTATTCTTGATTGTTATTATTCTTTTATACTTCTTGTTATATTAATTCCTGTTCCTATGGTATGCTACTATTGATCATAGCAATATTACTATCAAATTAATTATATGTTATTAAGCATTAATATTGTATAGTTATACTAGAATCCTCATTATGAGATTCGCAGTTATTATTTGTATTATTGTTATTGTTATTGCTTGTATCCGTTTCCTGAGTAAATAATTGCTCGAATATATAAACAATATTCCTGTGTAATCATACCTATCCTCCTTAATAAGGTCGGTAGCTATCAAGCCAATGTATAGCAGTATCCAATTTAGAGACAGCAAATACCCTGTTCTAATAGTTACTTACTTTACGTTGCAGAGTTTCCGTAGCCAACTCGTCACATCTTCCGGAACATAAACACCCAATATTCAAATCATACCCCTTGCATTTTCTAACTCATTTACCTACTAAATGAAGAAATTTACAGGTAACTTTTATTTAAGACAAAACGGTTGTAATGGTACAAAGATAAAATCTCATCCAAATTTGTCCCCCTATTTGTAAACACCCTGTGTATATATCAATATATATATATATATATATAATATATAAATATATATATATATATTATATTAATATATAATATATATATATAAGTATATATAATATAGATGATATAATATATTACTAGCTATATAGTATATACTATAATATATATAATAATTTTTGGATTGCAAGACTCCATTATCTTCGGTGGATGTAGTGTTAGAAACATACGAGCTTGGAAGTGTGAGAGTTCGAATCCCCACTCACTGGGCCGGATCAAATCTAAATGAATCTATCTTAAATGAGTTCCAATCGACATGACTGTATGTCATTACTTGAGTTCATGAAGTAATTTCAAGTTGCTGATTTGATGGTGACCAATGAGTGGAATATATATAATAATCACACAATGACAACTACACAAGTAGTAAATATAACGACTTCAAACCAGGAGTATAATTTACTACCCCTCTTTCTACTACTAGTTAATGTAGAAAAAGTTAGTTAAAAATAAATTGTCAATTATACAACTGAGCAAAAGTTCATTTTACTACGATACTAAAAAGCATTTTAACTGACTACAAGTAGTAGTTTTCCATTCTACTATCCAAAAGTAGTAAGGTTAACTTTTTAGAGGTTGGAGTCAACCATCAACCGAATACGTAGTAGAAAAGACTCAAAAAGTTGTTATTTTAACTAAACTTTTTTCTGTGTGAAATATTATAACTCAATTGTTTTATGTATTTAATTTTAGCTTGCTTATTTGTTTGGGTATTTAATTAAATTATATTTGAAATGCATATATAAATCTTCATTAACTATATTTAAATTGCATATATAAATCTTCTTTGATAGTTGTTATAAATTCGCTATTATTTCAGTCTTACTAAATACACCAATATAATATATATAATATATTACTAATATATATACTATAAATATATATAGTATATAATTATATATATAATATATATATATATATATATATATATATACTATATACTATATATATATGAATATATATATATTAGAGGTGACGTCGATATTAGGTTCAAGATCGTAGGTAAAAGTAGGGGCTATGAAATGGGATTGCATGCAAAGTTTCAGGAACTTCGGATAAATATTCGCTTTCGTATATGCTTTAAAGATTGACTTATAAAGAATACTTGATTTCGCTGGATTCCGAGGGTTCGAATCACAACACATTCATAGATTTTTAATTACTTAAGTATATATTATACTATATTTTAATTTCGGAAGTAGAATAAGCTTTAAGAGATTGTAATATATATTTAAGAACACAATGAAATACATATTGTTTTTACGACAATTTCGCTTTTATTTTTTGCCAAAATGAAAACAAACGTTATTTGAAAGAGTATGCATACCTATTTCAGTAATATTATATATATATATATAGTATATATTATATATATATAATAAATATATATATACTATATATATATATATTATATAATATATAGTATAATATATATTAATTTTTAAAATAAATTTTTAAATAAAAAAATATATTATATACATATAATACTATATATATATAATATATAGTATATATATATATATATAGATTATACTATATAATATACTATATATATAGTTTAATATATATATATACTATATTATATAATTATACTATATAGTATATCTATATATTTAATAGTATATATATATACTATAATATATATTATATATATAGTATACTATTATATTATATATATATAATATATACTATATATATAAATAATATAATTATATCATATATATGAATATATAATATATATTAATATATTAATATATATTAATAATATACTACTTATATATGATATATATATCTATATATAATATATAGTAATATATATATATATATATATATATATATAATATTATTAATATATATATAATATATATAATTTATATATTATAAATATATATATATAATATATATACTAATTATATATATATTATATATATATATAAATATACTATAATATATAATATATATAATATATAATATATATATGATATATCTATTATATAATATATATATATATATTAGTATAACTAATATATACTATAATATATATATACTACTATATCATATGACTGATGATAATGTCCTTTTTTTGACAAAATGGGCTGAACATGTTTCTTCTTAGTACCTTTTTGTAAGGGATGGATCTTGTGTCGATTCTCAATCCGTACACAGATTTGAACCTCCCGCTACTATTTAAATTTCTTTCAAAACGCTCTGAGGATTAGATCGGGAAGTCATGAAATATCTCGCTTCTTTAATGTAAATAAATGGGCTTGACTTTCATGCACCGGTAAAAGTCCGTGTGAGTTGGATGTCTACAACGTCATTTTCTGTCAGGTCAGATAAAATTAATACTAGTGAAGTTGTTTGGATTCCAATCAACTGTGGAATTCTCTTCACAAGTTTCTATCAAAACTTCCATCTGCAAATGTAAGTGCAAAAGATATTAAAGATGTCTAATGATATATTTAATGTAAAAACGCCCTATATACCACATTTCTAAAAGTTATCGCTTATATTTATTTGTTATTTATATTTTTTTATGGGTGTATTTATAATAATGTTTTGGAAATTTACCTTTGTTAAATTATGGGGTAGAATTAAAGACACTATTTCTGGATAAGTTTTCATCATTCTTTCGCCATTGCATGTAGGAAATTTTCAGGTGAAGACAAGAAAGCATTACCTGATGTTCTCATTGCAATGGCTGATTCAAATCAATTGCACGTGGGAAAGATTCAGCTTTGTGAAGGGCAGGAAAGAGGAATGCAGGAGCCATCATGCGTTTGGATGACACCTTTATTTCGAATAACGCAGGAGCATAAATCTGAACAATAAATTGAACCAACTTTTTAAAAAATTAACATTTAAGAAACATATTAAAGAGATAGTGAAAAAACTAGTAAAATAAATATATAAACTAGGAAAATTAGCAAAATACATTGCTCAATGTATACTGAAAAAGATATATTGCGCACATACACATCAATATTACTGTAATGCCTCTCGGTCAACGGTATAGACAGAAAATCAGCTATACAATCAGTTATTACTAGACAAAAACGCTTTATCAGACTGCAAAATTCTAAAAAAAAAAAAAAAAAAACTATGACCATGCACAACCTATTTAAAATCTTAAAATTTGTCAGTTTTAAGATTTGTTAAATTTATCTTTCTTAAAATAATAGCACAAGATCATACAAGACGATGCCTGTGACTTACTAATATCTAATTTTCAAGACAATCGTATTCATTATTATTATTATCTGAGAAGTAACTCAAATTTAACATCTCCTTTCTATCCTTTAGAAAAGCACTACAAGCTGTTATTTATAAATCCGCTCCAAACTAACTCTACAGCGATTTTCCACAATAATTAAAAATGGAAAATTCCTTAAAATTAATATACTATCTTACTATAAATACCATTATTATTATTATTATTATTATTATTATTATTATTATTATTATTATTATTATTATTATTATTATTATTATTATTATTATTATTATTATTAGTAGTAGTAGTAGTAGTAGTAGTAGTAGTAGTAGTAGTAGTAGTAGTACCTTTTCACCGGTCACTTTTATAGCTCTAATCATTAATCATCCTATCGTTATTATTATTACTATTATCATTATTTATTATTATTTTTATTATTATTATTATTATTATAATTATTATTATTATTATTATTATTATTATTATTATTATTATTATTATTATTATTATTATTATTATTATTATTATTATTATTATTATTATTATTATTATAATTTTATTATTATTATTATTCATTATATTATTGATATATTATTATTATTATTACTATTTATCTTATTATTATTATATTATTATTATTATTATTATTAATTATTATTAACTATCTATTATTATTATTTATATTATATTATTAATGAATTTTTAGTATTTATAATTATAATTATATATATTTTATTTATTAGTATTATTTATTTTATTATCTATATATTATTATTATATTATTGCGTTGTTGTTTTTGTTTTCTTTGTTGTTATTATATTATATTAAATTTTATTGTCATATTATTATTATTATTATTATTATTATTATTATTATTATTATTATTATTATTATTATTATTATTATTATTATTACCTTCTTCAACGGTCACTTTTATAGCTCTAATCATTAATCATCCTATTGTTAATTCTATCATCATTATTTATTTTTATTTTTATTTTTATTATTATTTAGTTTTTTTTTATTATTTATTATTTTATAACTATACTTTGTTGTTTCATTATTATTATTAAACTTTATTTTATTCATTATTCTAATTATGTATTATTTTATTATTACTATTATTTTATTATATTATTATTATTATATTATTATTATTATTCTTATTATTATTTTATTATTATAATTTATTATATATATTATTATTATTTTTATTATTATTTATATTATATATTATTATATATTATTATTATGTTTATTATTATTATCATTATTATTTATTATTATTATTTACTTTATTACCTTATTATATTATTATTTATTTATTATATTATTATTATTATTATTATTATTATTATTATTATTATTATTATTATTATTATTATTATTATTATTATTATTATTATTATTATTATTATAATTGATAAATTATTATATTATTCAATTATATTATAATTATAATATATAATCTATAATTATTATTATTATTATTTATTGTTATTATTATTATTATTTTATATTATTATTAGTATTATATATTGTAATATGTAATAAAATAAGAAGTAAACTGTAATGATAACTATAATGAGTAATATATTACGAGTAGGATTATGATTATTATTATAATTCTCCGCCTTTAATTTTAATATGTATTATAATTTTCATTTTATTATATCAGTAATATATTATTAAAACATTATTATTCATTATTATTATTATTATTATAATCGTAGTGGTTGTAGTAGCAGTAGTAGTAGTAAAATCGTATACAGTTTAAACGAGTAACATTTATTACAAAAGAAATTAATTAGGTCGAAAGCATTAGGAAAATCTTTAAACATGTGGTGACGTCACTATGAACGTCATTTGTTCCCATTGAACTTTTGCTATGAATAGTTTATTAGGTCTAAAAACTAATGTAAAAGTAAGTCAATATGATTTTCAAGCTTTGAAGCAATTTTGCAAATATTTTAAACATTTAACATATACCGTAGATATATATATATTATATATATATATATGATATATTATATATTATAATATATATATTATTTATATATATATATTATATATATATTAATAATATATATATATATATATATTATATATAATATATATATATATATAATATATATATATATATATATATATATAGAACAAAGACTGATCTCTATACTGATTAATTGGCCCTATTTAAGAGATCACTTTGATATAGCTAATAATAAAATAGTTTCGGAATAGTGAAACGTTCCTTTATTTATTTCTTTATTAATTATGTCTAATGACTATTTTACATGAACACACATTAATATATTTCACAGTTCAAAATTTAATTGCTTTTAAAATACTTTCAATTTAATTACCATTACAATATCAATTTTATGACCGAGAGAGCGTCAGATGTTGGCTCTCTGATCTACATTTTCTAACTAACTGAATTCCCATAGGCACTCCAAGGGTGACAAGAGTCACCTCGGTGACCTTGATACTATACAAAAATAAAGAAAGAAACAGTTATTTCGGCAACAGGACTTTTTTGTACAAGCTTTTCTTACAGCTGTGCACCAGAAATCTGGGTAGCACTTACATATATCCTTTATAAATTTTATACAATGTAACGAGTACGGTACATAATGGTTATCTCAAAAGTTGCCTGTAACACCCCCTTCTGACAATTTTAAAAAAAAGTTTAGGATAGAGGAGACAGTGGCTACTAAAGTTAGAGGGTAAAACAATAATTTTCACCTAAAATAATAGCTCTCCTACTGGAGGCAACTCTTCATTTTTATGTAACACCTTTACTTTAGGCGTTTTTACCATCTGAAAGAAAACGGATTAGTATTTTATTTTATTTTTATTTTTTTATTTTATTTTTTTTTTTTTATTTATTTTTTTTTTAAGTGTTATTTTCTCTTTCTAAATCTACTAAGTTATAATATATGCGAACGTTCCTTAAATTTTCTAAATGAGGTTTCCCATTTTTTTCGATAAGTACGTTCTGTTTATTAACTTTTATAACTTTAAAAGGGCCGACATAGCGGGGAGCTAGTTTGCCGACATTAAACTGTGTCTGCCGCACCACGACAAATTTTGCCTCATGTAACCCTTTAGGCACAAAGACGTGTCGATTTTTATAATTGGTGTGTGGAGCCAGCGGCTGCGCCAAAAGGGCGGCTAGCTTTTTAACATATGCATTATATTCTATTGGGGCCGTCTCCGAAGCAGGATCAACTAATCCACTAGGTATTGCTATATTTTGGCCAAACATCAAGTTTGCGGGACTAAGACCGTTCTTTGTTATCGGCGCGAGCCTCAGAGTGAATAACACCATAGGTAAGAGGCTCGGCCAGTCGGAGGGGCTTAAATCATGTTCCTGCAACATACATCTCAGACAAGCCAGCAAATTCCTATGACTTACCTCCAGGAGGCCATTACATCTAGGATTTGAGCTACACGTAGTCCGGTGCTCCATTCCCACGGCCCTACAAACTTCCTCAAACAAGCGACTAGTGAAATTCGCACCTAAATCCGAAATAATTACCTGAGGAATTCCACAGAACGGAAATAGCTCGTGAATGAATGCATTCAATATTTCTCCCGAATTTATTTCTTTAAGAGGCACAGCGAACAAGTACTTACTGTAGCGGTCAATTAAGGTAAGTAGGTATTTGTATCCTCTTGCATTAGGTAACTTCAGTATGTCAACATGAACGGCTTGAAACTTCTTCGTCACTTCTTTAAAAACACCGTAATCAGGACTTATACCTTGTACTGTTTTATTTTTTTGACATGCTGAGCACGTGCGGACAAACTGTTTTATTTTTTTATGCATGTGCTGAAACACGAATTCATTTTTTATGCTCAGGAGGGTTTTATTCACACCCAAGTGTCCTTTATTGTGGTATTCGCTGATTACCTTCTGCACACTATTTCGGCACAAAAACGCGCGCATAGTTTAAAGATACATCGACAATTAATTCTATCTCCTTTCCGTCATAAAAGAATTTCTGTTTTATTAACTTCAAAGTAGTTTTCTCTCTCTTCGCCATCAGATCGCTCAGGTACTTATCAGAATGTTGGTGTAGTTGTCTAATTTCTTCAAAGTCCAAATCTCGTTTGAAATGCGAGACTAATATCTTTGCATTTTTATCAAACGTTGTTATTAAATTTATTTTTGCAATTTCCAATATGGCCGCTTCAGTGCGACTGCTATTTTCATTTCGACAAGACAGATCTATCGGTGCACATTCATTCATCACCAAGTTAATAGCCCCTACGTCAGTCGCTATAGTATTCTCAGCCGATTGCTCATTGGCCGTCGTTAATCGGTGGGCGGAGTCACAGACTACACTATTTGAACCTGCATCTTCTCCTACCTCATCCTCATGGGCAATATTATTAGCAAGTAAATATTTTAATAACGCATTTTGATTTTCGGTAATTAACTCCATCGTGATATTAAAAGTACTCAAAATAGCTAGTTCCCTCAATTCCCTAGCATTATAATTTTGTACGTCATTAGCATGATTTATTTTATATACAAACGCACGAGAGCACGTACAGATGCGTACATGCTTTCCCGCTAAAATTGCCCCATATTTCTTGAATAATTTCGTTAACCCCAATAAAAGCTTATTTACTGGCAAATATCTTTTTTCTGTTGTATTAAAAGACCCACTATAAAAAGCAAAAGGAGTCCCATTCTCATCGTCAGACATAATTACCGTATTAAAAGCTTTATTATTTGCATAAATGTACACTTTGAGAGGCGCATCGACTGCAGGAAACCTGAGTCGTGAGGCGTGACGAATCGCTTGTTTTATATCTACAAAAGACTTCTCAGCCTCGGGAGACCACGTGACTTTTTTATTAGAACTATTTTTTCCCTTTAAATAATTATACAAAGGCAACGTTAAATTTGTAAAACACGGTATATTTTGGCGGTAAAATGAAATTCTGCCAACAAACGAACGAACTTCTTTTATAGTTACCGGGCGAGGAGCATCAATTATTTCCTTCACTTTTTCAGATAAGGGCGCAAGCCCTTCTTCCGTCAAATCAAAACCTAAATAACTTAACCTTTTTACCCCAAATTCGCATTTTTTTTTATTTAAACAAATTTTAAAATAATTTAATCTCTCAAATACTTGTTTAAGTACCACCACGTGGTCTGATAAATCTTTGGTCCCTATCAAAATATCGTCTAAATACACGTGTACACCGGGAATGCCTTGAAGTAATATCGTTAAAAATCTCATGAAACATGAACTCGAATTTTTAAATCCCATCGGTAATTGTCTAAAAGAAAAATTTCCGAGCATTGTACTAATACTAAAATATTGTTGATCGGCTTCTGCTAAAGGCAGTAAATAGTACGCGTTCGTGACGTCAAGCTTACTTAATACCTTTGTCCCATGAAGCCCACTAAATATATCATTTATATTCGGCATAGCAAATACATCATTTTTCGCCACGGAATTGAGTTTCCTAAAATCACACACGATTCGGACCCCTCCCCCATTTTTTTCTAACACGCTGATGGGAAAACTCCATTGCGATGGTGCCCTCTTTAAAACTTTCGCTTTTACTAAATTTAATAGCTCCCTCTTTGTTTGTTCGAATAATTTGTGAGGAATACGACGAGGTTTAAGTTTTATTGGAACTCCGCTTATATTAGTTTTATAAGGAAAAAGTGACGCTAATTCCTTCAAGATAGCAGTTGGAATGCTCGTCTCCTCTCCCCCACGTAAAGCACAAGTATCCCCCCCCCCATTTCTATTCTTAAGTTTCGACTCAGCGTTCCCCCCTCCCCCAAATTCTCTGAACAAATCATCCCAAGCTTTAAGCTGCTGTTCCCGAACCTTAAAATTTTCCGGTAAATATGCATTTATAAATAAATGTTTAAATTCAACTACCAGATTATTGACTATAGGTATTTCACTAAAAAGTTCATTAGTAGCTACAGAAGAAGAAAATTGAGAGAGAGTATGAATAAAAGCCTTATCTCTACAAATCGTGTTATTACATAAATTTATACCTTCTTTGCTCTGAGTATCCGTTAACACATCTGTCTCAAAATTAATATTAAACGAAAATTTTTTTAAAAACGGCATTCCTAATATACAAATGGGTAATTTAGTAGTTAGAAATTCTACATCATAAGTTCTCTTTAACCCAAAATCAATTGTAACAATTTCGCGCGAGTATATGTCAATTACGGTATCATTTGCTGCTTTAATTTGACCAATAATCGATACATTCTGGTCTCCATCCATAGGGAGTAAATTGATCTCACTACCTGAGTCGATAATAAAGACTCTTTTTGATATTTTATCAACAATTGTATAAAGTTTATAATTTCTTACATTATTTAATACAGACAAATTATTTATGACCTGATTTTCTCCAGTCGGAGCATCCGTAATTAATATATTTTGTGAGCCGCTATAAGCCAGCGTGGGTATCGTATGGGTCACATCGATACTCTTGTCAATAGTCGGAATACTCAGAGCTTCATTGGAAGAAGGATGACCTTCTTGTACATGCCAGTGAGCACCTTGCTCGTTACTCTTAAAATTACTCAAAGCTACAGTATTCAATATTATTATCTATTATTAATATTACTATTATTATTTTTATTATTATAGTATTATTATTATTATTCTATTATTATTATTATTATTTTATTATTATTATTATTATTAATTATTATTATATACCCAATTAGAATACCAAACATACCTATTATTATATTTATTATTATTATAATTATTAAACCTACTATTAGACGTATGCAAATTATTTACTTCAGCAGAATCCCCATAATTAAAAATACGACCATTTTCATTTAAAATATTCACCTCCCCCTCTAACTCCTGTTCGAGGGGGGATCTGATGCGTTTCCCTGCCTTCTTTGGGGATGTGACTCATGGACTTGCTGACTTTCTCCATTTGGCGGGAATACCAAAGAATACATAGGACAAAATTCCGAATGACATGTGTAACTTCTATTGGAGGAATCTGGAGTGTGGTTTACATAACTCGCCGAGTAACTCAGCATTTACAGTGTTGCCTTGTTTACGTTCTCTAGGAGCATTTCTTCTATTTTGAAATGATGGTTGTTCTTCTGTACGAGTCGGTTTGGCCGCGGCCTCACTCAGCTGTCCAGCGACTTTGGTGAGAGACTTGAGAAGCCCTTTCATTTCTCGAAAGAACTCTCTGTTTACTTTAGCTTCTTCTGAAACTGGGGAATTGTTGTTGTTGTTGTTTGTATTTCGACTCTCGTCATGTGATCCTCTCTCGTGTGTTGGGAACTGTTCTCCTTGAAGATGATTCACGGCCCCCCAATATTCTCTCCCCCTTCTTTCATGGGGGTTTCGTAGTTATTCCTATAAAAGTTCTTATATAAGTTATCTGCTACTTTTGTAATTTTTTCTAGACTGCTATCGTCTGCCAGAGTCATTAAACTTTCTTGTATGCGAGATGGAAGCTCGTTAATAAACAATTCATGAACAAAAGGAGCACTGTTTTCCGCAAGCAGATCAAATCCTATTCTTCCCATAACATCACGGACTCTTGCCAAGTAAACTGAAGGAAGTTCTTCTTTTTTTCTTCCTTTTTTGAAAATTTCACTGATTTGACTTCTAAGATTGGGGGCGTACGCTTCCTCTATCGACGCAATTAACTTTTGAAAGCAATCTCCCCCCAATGGAAATTTGATGGTTGCTACAATATCATGGGGAAGGACGGAAGCCAATATTCTTACGCGTTCTCTTGGATCATCCACTCCATTAAGTTTGAAAACGGTAATCGTAGTGTGTAACCAAGTCATCATATTACGCAAATCTAACTTTGGAATGGCGCCAATCGGCAGACTGGTCTTTGGAGTCCCCCCCCAACGAGGGGGAGACTGTGGGGGTAACAGATCTTGCTCGTAGCGGGGTATGAAGGTCCTGACTTCCTTCCCCATCGGAGTTCGCATTTTCTTCTCTTCGAATGGGAGATTTGGGGGAAGAGGGGGAGACGTTCGAAGTTTTTGCAGATGCTTTTGGTGTAGTACTTGACTTTCCCCTACCCCTCCCGGTCTTAAACCGGGGAGATCTTTTTTTATGGCTAGGCATGTTAAATTCTCTTCTGCCCGTTTCTTTATTTTTTTTTTTTTTTTTTTTTTTTTTTTGCCGGTGATATTATTTGAAAATGGAGCTCTTTTTCACAAGACTAGCGACTTTTAAAATAACGGGATTCTTCACGCTATTCCTTATGTAATAAAGTTTATGAGAGCTATCTACCAACGCACTAAGACTTTATTTTGTTAACAAAAAATTTTTCACAGTATATGGGTCACTTCACTTAGCACTTTATTTGGTTTTTGGCACTTCCACTTTCAATATCACCACTATTTTTTTTCTTGTTATGCGCCCCCTAGATCAGCAAGGGGGGTTTTTTGTCACTGTACTGGGGTCCACCAAAGCTATGAACAAAGACTGATCTCTATAATGATTAATTGGCCCTATTTAAGAGATCACTTTGATATAGCTAATAATAAAATAGTTTCGGAATAGTGAAACGTTCCTTTATTTATTTCTTTATTAATTATGTCTAATGACTATTTTACATGAACACACATTAATATATTTCACAGTTCAAAATTTAATTGCTTTTAAAATACTTTCAATTTAATTACCATTACAATATCAATTTTATGACCGAGAGAGCGTCAGATGTTGGCTCTCTGATCTACATTTTCTAACTAACTGAATTCCCATAGGCACTCCAAGGGTGACAAGAGTCACCTCGGTGACCTTGATACTATACAAAAATAAAGAAAGAAACATTTATTTCGGCAACAGGACTTTTTTGTACAAGCTTTTCTTACAGCTGTGCACCAGAAATCTGGGTAGCACTTACATATATCCTTTATAAATTTTATACAATGTAACGAGTCCGGTACATATATATATATAAACTATATATAACAGAGTGAAAATGAATAATGAAAAAAATGTTTTTATATATATATATATATATATAATTATATATTATTTATAATATATATAGTATATATTATATATATATATTTACATCCTCCAGGGGGTAAATGGCTGAAGGTTACCAAATTTTCTGGAAGTTTTTGTAAAATTGGAAACTATGGTCAAATTAAAGTTTTACATGGTCTTTAAATTGAGCAAATCAAAGAAGTTGGAAGAATAGATAAATGGAATGTTTCAGACTTTATACTGGAGTACTTGTAAGATTGAGCACAGCAGTCATGCCTGTGGTCAGAGAGGTAGACGGAGAAAGAATGAGACTGTCTGAAATACGAGTCGCAGGAACCCTCATCAAAGAAGGAAGTACGTAGCTGGAAAATTGAAAAAGGTCATGTAAATTGCAATAGTAATATAATAAGGAGAGTGATGCTGCGGTTTAATGGCTAGAAAGATTGGATAGAGTTCGTTAGAGTGGGAGAGTTAAGTAGTCGAGAGGTCCTAGACTACTCTTTATTAAGAAGAGCAAAATGTGTGGAACTACCATAGATATGGGATTCATACTCTATTCATACTCTAGCAACTGGGGTGGTGAGAAGAGGTTCTGGAGGCACTGCGGAACATCCGATTTCCTAGAAACTTGTTAGAAAGAAC
>JABUQX010041482.1:7500-54024 GCA_015478945.1 Trachelipus rathkii | reverse complement strand
AGCCAACGCTTTGCTTCATAGAGTTATTGTTCGTCATAACACACCGTCCGTTCTTCTATCTGATAACGCTGGGGAATATGTTTCATCGTTTTTCAAACAGCTCTGTAAGCTTTGGAAAATAAACAAGGTCGAAATTTCAATTCGATCCCCTTCTGCGAACAGCCTGGTGGAACGCTGTAACCTCCAGATAGAGAATTACCTGCGACATTATGTCAATGAAAAGGGTAACGACTGGGCATCCTACCTTCCATTCGTTCAATTGTGCTTGAACAGCACCTACAATGAGACGCTAGGGGAAAGTCCACATTTTGTTCTTTATTCGTACAACAAACGCTTACCTTACGATGTAGATAACTACATCACACCTTTCTCTAGTATAAACAAAGATTTTCAACCAAGTCATGAAGAGCTAAAAGACTTAGCAATACGTACGAATTTGATTCAGATCGCGAAGGAAAATTTAGAGAATGAAACGAACAAATTCATAACCAGACAACGTAGTAAAGCTCTGGATAGGAATATTCTAGTGGGTAGTCGTGTGTACATATTAAATATAAAACCTTCTGGATTACCTAAGAAATTACACAAACGATGGGTCGGACCGTACAGGGTTGTCGGAATTTTGGGGAGAAACAGATTTATATTACAATGTTTGCAAAGTGGACGAGAGATCGCAGTTCATAGCGATAATTTTAAAATTGTTGCTGAACCTATTCTTGATCCAAATTTTCCTCAAAATAAGGAAAATTCTGCTATTAAATCTAATCAAGGCAAGAAAGTTCATTTCAATAATGAGGTAAATGATGAAACGGAAAGTTTATCTCAAGATGACGAAGATGAAAATGTCATGTTTCCTCATCAATATGCAAGAAGTGCAAATAAGATTCCTAGTCAAATTCATAAAGGAAACAATCTTCCTTATTTGAATTCTTCTTTTCATGATCCCATTCGTATTCAAAATGATGTAAATAGTCCGAATCAGGTTAGTTATAATCGCTCTGAAGGAAATACTTCTCGTTCTGATAGTACTTTCCAATCTTCATTTTCGGGTTTCAATAATAATAATGAAAGTTCATCTTTTCGTAGTTCAAATATATCGAAGTCGGAAACTGATCTTCGGATAGTAGTTACAAACCATATCAGTTATTCCAGGGACCTCGGGACCAGAGTCCTCGGTTTCTTCGTTCTTCTAGTAGGGTACCTCCTATTCATAGTACTCCTGTATCTGATGAATTCCTTAATCTTCCTTCCTCTTCTTCCAACCGTAATGATTTGTCATTTTCTGATTAGTGTTTTTCAGGTTACTTTCGTGTCCATTCTTTCATTGAAATGGCTGGCAATTTATGGTAGATGTTTCAATGAGCTGCAGATGGATATATTTTAGATTTTATTTATTTATTTTTTGCTATTCATGTCTTATACCTCCTCGCTTACCTGATCATAAGGAAATGAAATTGAAGATTTTGGAAGAATGAAAATCTGTTCTATGACATAGTATATCATATGTTGTAGGAAAGGTAGTTCAATCAATTCTTGCTTTGTTTTATTTAAAATTAATGTACAGAACATCCTTAGAAATTTTATATCATAGAATTCCTTCCTCAGAAGGGAGAATTATTCTATACAGCTCAAATTATACTTGTATATAATTTACTCGTATAGATAAAGAGAAAAACAATGCATTTAAAATCTATTTCAAATATTGTATAAATAGTAAGTAGGTTGAAGGGCAAACGCGCCACCTGTTGATAAGCCCTGAATTATTGTAGTATATAGTAGAATGTATCGTATTATTCGAGAGAGTCTGACGTTGGTTTCGTGTGAGAGAGTCGTGTTCAAAGACTGCTGTTACGCAGAAAGTATTTATTGTGTTTTTAGCAAACTGAGAGTTGATCTGGTGATTTAAGATAACTCGTGTGATAATATTTTACAAGTTAAATAATTCTTATTATAAAGTGAAGCCATTTCTATTATTATTCTATGTTGAATCTATGCTTAAAACAAGCTACTATTTTCCATTGGTCGTTGAAGTGACCGCCTATTCGTTTATCCATTCTACTGTTGCAGAACACAGTAAGTCTATTTATTCCGTATCACATTGTATGATAATTTCTACAAAGAAGATTATCCATTGTTATATTCTACAAGATTAAATATTTATGCAAAGACTATTTTGTGCAGAATCGCATATCTACGTTCAAGAATATTTTACAAATAATCAAGTTGTTTATCTCTCTCTCTCTCTCACAAGTGTATTTTAAAGTATTCCACGAAACCACGCTCTCTCAAGATTAATTACAGACTCGATTTCTATTTTAAATATTAATGAATATTTATATTATTATTAAGAAGATTTATTATTGTAAATAAAGCTGACAATTACTGCTACGCATTTTTGTTGAAAAGGAGAATAATTATTTTATTGAAACGCTATGTTTGTAAAAGGAATGTGACTATATTCTACATTATCATTTGAACAATATATATATATATATATATATATATATATATATATATATATATATATATATATATATATATATATATATATATATATATATATATATATATAAAAAAATACTTATATATATATATATATATATATATATATAAAGATATATTTATATATATAATTGCTAAAGAAAATATATATAAGATTTACTATTAAAAATTATTCTTATATGTGCATCGTCTCATTCAAGCCTCTCTCTTCCAAGTTGACCAATTATAGATAAAGTTTGTAGCCACTGATGAGTCCCTCATCCTGTCCAGTTTTGCAATCTTCGGGAAGTACGATTTGTCTTGTACATTAGTGCGCACGGATATCATAACCAAATCAGTTTCCTATATATAAAGAAAATATATTTGAGAATATATATATATATATTTATATATATATATATATATATAAATATATATATATATATATATATATATATATATATATATATATATATATATATATATACAGTATATATATATATATATATATATATATATATATATATATATATATATATATATATATATATATATATATATATATATATATATGTATAATTTTCTATATTTCTGCTGACCGCCTTATTGGAGGGTCCCACCGCCTCAGAAAACTGACCACTGATCAGTTTGATTCACAGGTCGAAGGAAGTTACAGCGAGAAGGTGGTACGGGCGTCGAGGGCAAGACACTCAGAAGGAAGTGTCCAGTGTGTCCTGGGATATACAACGTCTTTGTGCAGATGGGAAACTACGGTGGTGACCTGATCTGCTCAGGGCGAAGTTAATTTGGTCTCTTCTGGACAGTGATTCTTCTGCAGGGGAGATGTTTGGGGATGGGGTGTTTAGTAAGTTATTATTGGGGCGGTTTTGTAGATATGTGTTAGTTAATTGTGTATGGATGTGGGTGAGCCAAGACCTGTTTGGGGGTGGAGGGGGAATGTTGTTGTAGATATCATTATACAGTTTAGCTGGTTTTTGACTACGCATTTATGATGTATTACATTATGTTTGCTCCTGCACAATATATATATATATATATATATATATATATATATATATATATATATATATATATATATGAGTCTTTTATAATGATCATGTTCTAATCTTGTTATTTATTCTACTACAGCAGGTACCGAAAAAACAATCCTTTGCACACATACCTCTTTTTCTTATTATTACTAATCCTAACCAGCATGTTTATTAATGGTTGGAATCTTAGCACTTCTCAGTTATGGAATCAAGGAAAATATAATGGAAAATATATTTGTATAGTAGTTGCCTTTATTATTTGTGTATTATGGATCTCAGTGTGATCTTATGACAATATTTTGTTCCCATAACTTTTTAAATAAATTATTTACGAAAATCTTTGTATATGGGTATAGATAATGATAAAACAAATGTTTATATCGCCTCTGTGCTGCGGTTTACAAAAAGTTCAAATAAAAATCTGTTGTGTTAAGATAGTCATTCTGCTTGACTATAAAAAATTCATAGAATCATTTCTCAATCTAAAGTAAGTTATATAAAGTAAAAAGTTATGTATAAATATGATATATTTCATTACACACTTAAAATAATTTTACGGTCACGTATCGTGTGTTTTTACCAAGCTCATCCCTTCATACCAAGTAGTTCCGCTAAAATATTTGACTGAAAAAAGGTAGGGGGACCTTAAATATTAGTGGGGGGAGGTGTTATTGAGATAGAGCTCATTTTTATTAAGACACAAAATAATGGTGTCGCATATAATATATTGTACATAGGTACACATGCAAACGAAACTAAATATTTGAGCTTTAAATTATAAATAAAGTCCATTTTACTCTTGCTAAGGACTTATAAGTTTATTAATAACTATATTATATCTTATGTTTAATCAACAATATTTTAAATGTATCAACTTTTAATATATGACATCTTAAGATTTACTGTTACTTAAAATATATATATATAGACTAAACTCTCTTTAGTCATCCATAAGAAAAAGTTTTTTACTAATTTATTATATATGTTTAATGTTTCACTGATTTTGATACACATAATGACATAACTATTTTATTATGCTTTACCTGTCACTTCTTGATACCCAACAATTTATACAATTAAACGGGCTAAATCGTCAAATTAGCAAATAAGTAAATCAGCTGGAAATTAAGAAAATATTTTATAAAATAAGAAGAAAAACGCTGAAGTATCAGGGCAGGATTAGTCTTTTAAGTCTTTTTGTTCTGCAATAGATCTTTTGGGTAGATTTTACGGAAATAAATGGGAAGAGGTGTCAACAGACCAATTTATTGAGATTTAACCTTAATAATAGGATTATTTAAAAATATAATTCCAAGAAATTATTAATTAAAGGATAAAAAAAGTTTATAATATATTTTATAATTTGAACCAGCTGTGGTTATAATGGTAGTCCTAAATCAAGGGAACTTACACAAACATTGAGAAACCCCTTCCTACGGAAATTATGACCAAAATTATAATCAGAATTTATTTAATTATAATTTCATAAAATTTAATAATAATTAAATATTTAGAATTTAAAAATATATGCTGTCATTTAGGTTTCGTTCTTTAAGGTCATTGAGGGCTTTGAGTTCTGTCTATAGAGAAGTCCACTATTCTAGTCAAAGATAAAATCGGAGCGGTAATTTTCTGTATTCTTATAGGTTCATTTTTGGGCTTGTTTCTGAGCATAGAAGTCCCTACATATATTGTCAAAGATAAATCGTGGCGGTATTATTTCGTTCTTAAGATTCGTTTTTATGCTGTGAAAGTCAACGAATCTGTCTAGATACATCGAGTGGGATTTCGTTCTTAGGTCTTAAGATTTCTTAGGTTAAGTGCTATTGAAAGTATTGAAAGACAAAGTGAACGATATCTGTCTAGATAAATCGGGCGGATTTTCAATTACATTCAACTTCATTATCAAGTTTAAACGTTGGGTTATAATAGACGCCCCAATAAACATCAAAAATACTTCAAGTCTTCAACATGAAGATTAGTATGATGCTCAATAAATACTGTTGAAAAATTAGTCTTTCTTAAAATAAATATATACTGCAGCCAAATTTATAAAATATTTTAAACAAAGGAAAAAAAAAATAAAAGATCTTTTTGTGAGTGATTTGTGCACATCTTAGGACTTTATTGTTGATGGTGTAGTGAATATCATGTGGGTATCGAATACTAAACCTAAGAATGTAAATTGAATATTGAGAGAAAGTCTATAATTTGTAAGCTACATTGATGGGTGAGTGTTTGATTATCATCTGTCCAGATTGAGTTGCATAATTTTGGAGTCTTGTGTTGAGACAGCTTGTTGTTAGTCATTGTTTAAGTTAATTTATGCATTAAAATGATTTTCAAGTTGCTTTACGTGTATATGGATTCTTCACTGGGCAGCGATGAAGGTCATCTATTATCAAAAGCTGTTGAATTTAAGCTTTATTATAGTTAGTTTTACCTTTTTATAGATCATACTGGAAGTGGTCTTTCTTAGTCATTTTATATATTTTTTTGCAAAGTTTTTTAAACTGTTTTTTGAAATACAATCACACTGTACGTGATTCTTATTATCCCTAAATTCACTTATCTTTCTCAGATGGAAACGTTGTTAAATAAAGTTATAGTTTTTTCCATTAAACAACTTAAATTTACCCACAAATGCCTATTTCCTCTCCTAACTTTAATTACTTTTTAAAAAATAAACTGAATGAACCAAATAGACAACTCCTATAAAAGCAATGCAATGGAAAGCAAGAAATATGTATAGGGTTACTACGCGGCATTGAGACCCTAGCCTAAGAAAAATAAGGAATTGAAAGGTGGACTCCTTGAAGTAATCATTTCCTGGAATCTACCTATAGCAGCTCATAACGATCAATTGATTAGGATTACACCAGGTGAACTATTAGTTTTATTTAAATGGCAAAAAATCTATTTTTGAGGTTAGCTTGTTATTTTTCATAATCCAAATAGTTTTTAATTATTTTTTCCTATTTCCCTTAATCTCTTGTTTCGTATTACATATCAGAAAGCAATGAACAAATCGTTTTCACACTTGAGCTATTAGTAAAGTCTTGAACACTCTCTTTTCCTCAAATATCATTAAATATCCAAAGATATCTCAGTGCCTAACCCTCCGTTACTAATATATACCACTTACTATATTAAATTAAGTTGGCGCTCCACGAACAGGGAAATCCCAATTCGTTCACCTTTATAGTTTCACCCATACTAATTTATATATAATAATGATAATTATGCGAAATTTATATAAATGCTGACTGGTTCACATCCACTCTCATCACAAAATTACTAAAAGTTACAAAAGTTACATATTCATTCTTTGTTCGTTGTTCAGCATTTCAGGTGAATTTATCCTTTATTCAGATTAGTGCTCCATGCACTGTTTTTAACACTAGTTTCTTTCAAGCTTAATTCTATAACAGTAAACATAAGAATCCATAATATGAATAGAATGAAAATAAATCAAAAAAATGCACAACCATCAATGGAAACTGTTAATTGTTCTTATAATGACATATCATCCGTGCTATTTATCACCGACCAGAGTCGTTAGACTATGGAGCATACATAATCAGTATGTTTTTCTCATCGCCTGAAAGACCTAGAGGGATAAAACTAAGTTACCGAAAATATACCATAATCTTCGAATAGAAATCAGAGTAGTGTCACTCCATAAACACGATTATTAATCCAGGCTTAAACACTCTTTAATAATTTCCCCAAGAGTACACAGGGCATAATAATATTCCCACTTAGGTAAATACTCTCGAATTAAATCCTACATATTCATAATACACCTTACGGATTATAGCACTGACAACGCTGCCCGGGTAACACTTTTAAATCCCGTTAAAATTGCGGAAGTGTCAATAAAAATTAAAAGTCTTTAATTATGACATAACTAATATAATTTTGACCATCATTCTTTAGACTTGTAAGCCTTTGAAAGAAAAAAGCCCAAATTAAGTAATTTTTGAAATCTGAATTATCATTGCCCATAATAATTGGAACGGTAGGAATAAAAACTATTCCTCTAGATACCAACGTCACTCTTCTCCTAGCAGATAAATAGTAGATAACTTATTATGGGAGAAGTTTTAATGAAATGAAAAATTTACAATCGTTGAATATGGTGATTCAACCTTATGGTGGCTAGCAGATCTAATGTACATATGCCCACGTATGAATGGGTTTGGAATCGGTAATGACCATAGGTATGGTGATTACCTGCACAAGGTGGGCCAATAGTATAATGAATGCTACAAATAATCCTCGGTATTTGTAGTTTATTGTAAAAAAAGTTGGTCATAGAAATATTTGAAAAGAATTCGGCACAAAGCTTTCACTTCTAACCCTCAAAAATAGTCCGTAGTCCTAAGTATAACAGTTTTTGTTGGTTTGTTAAGAAATCGGCAATCCTGGAGTGAGATTGCTTAGAATAAATGTTTTCGAAGAAGGATGTGATAATTTGAAACTTATACTTTCCTAGTAATAGTTTTCCCAATCTACTTGAGCCCTCCTCGTCTTCCTAAAAAGGCTGTGGATCTTGTGAAATGGTGTTGATCTAAACCCATTTGGGAAGGGTTTAAATTGGTTTTGGGTCTATATTGTTGGATAAAGTTCCTTGTTCGAACACAAAAATTCGGTTACACTTACTCAGTTCTCCCCTGGTAATGCCCTTAAAACCCAGTGGAAATAGCCCAAACCTTGTTTTCCTATATATTGGAGACAATACTCCATTGGAAGAAATTATTCAAACCCTGCTTTCCGACAGAAAAGTAAAGAAATTTGGGAAAAACTAGACCAAATGAATTACCAGTTCCACACTGTTTCTTCTCAGTGTAAAGGCAGTTTAATAAAGAATTAGATAAGTTGAGTTACTGAAAAGTCTGTGGGTCGTTTTGAAAAAATGCTGTTTATAGTAGTGTTCAAGGTAGCAGAAATGAAAGTTGTTAAAAGTAAATGATGAAAAACTAATTTGTTTTTTAAAATGGCTTCTCATTACAGTGTGAAAAGATATATAAAAATGAATTTAATTTTTGCTGATGATGGAAATAGTTCTAGTTACCCCCCGTACACCTCTTAGTGATATAACCTTGTTTTTGAATGACAGAATACATCTACAGAAGATTAAATTTCCCTTGTCCCCCCGTTGTTTTGAAACAAAGAAAGTAATTCCCCCCTAGTGGGAAATAGTGTTGACTTCAATACTGAAGAAAAAACTATTCCCAATTCAGTCACCGTTCCGACATCTGAAAATAGATTACGGACAGTACAGATAAATTTAAAATAAAAATAGAACTGACTCGTTTACCTTTCCCGTCGCTATTAGACGCCAAGAGTAAAACATTTCTTTCTATGGGTGCTTATAATTGAACAGTGGACGGCAGGAGTAAGTTTGATCAAGTAGCCGAGTTACCGTTGCTACTGTAATAAAAAGATTTAGTATTAACGTTCCCCTTTCCCTTGGGAAAATTAAAGAAAATTAGTGGGCTTACTACCGGTAATCACACTGTCCCTGCGAGACAAGATCAAAATCAAAATGAAACTGTCATTGATTCCCAAACAGACACTAAGTCATTGTTAACAAAACACATAAATTTCTTTAGTTCTGCCTTCTGCTTTTTTACCTGAATTGATGGTGTTAGGGACGGGTGATCTCGGAAATAATGAGCTGTTACCTGACATAAATCAGACAGAATTATTACATATGGTGGGGTCAAAAATAGAAGTAATATCTATTGATCCAATAGATTTGCCTTCCCTGTCTATTCCATTTCAATATAGAGGTCTCAGTTCCTTTGCTTGGTCCCCTTGTAAAATATAATGAAGAGAATCTTTGAGGTGATTATAAAAATTTTATCACCAAACATATAATGTTCACCCCTTGAGTATGTCCGAAGATTGAGACAGTTAGTCATAGTTTATACTGCATAAACCTGAAAGTAAATAGTTACATTAGTTGTTAGGTAGGTCCACATTAACACTCTGGTAAATCCTATATTGTACTTTTTCTTTTTCTTTTTCCCTAATAAATTGTGTCACATACTCAATTTCGCGTTAAGCCGTATTGCACTATCATTTTTACGTCGGTTCGTTCAAGAGACAATATTAAAATTGTCTCACTGAATATAACTCTAAATATACGTATTTCATTTCATATTGATCATCCTGTATTGATCCTGAAACAAACAAAAATGTCTAAACTGATTTTTTAATTTAACGAAATTGGGAAATAAAATGGGAAAACTTATATAACATGGTTATACAAATGCTAAATGCTATTAATATTTTAGTGTTAGGTCTTTTATAATGATCATGTTCTAATCTTGTTATTTATTCTACTACAGCAGGTACCGAAAAAACAATCTTTTGCACACATACCCATTTTTCTTATTATTACTAATCCTAACCGGCATGTTTGTTAATGGTTGGAGTCTTAGTACTTCTCAGTTATGGCATCAAGGAAAATATAATGTGAAATATATTTGTATAGTAGTTGCCTTTATTATTTGTGTATTATGGATCTCTGTGTGATCTTATGACAATATTTTGTTCCCATAACTTTTGATATAATTTGTTTATGAACATCTTTGTATAAAGTTATAGATAATGATAAAGCAAATATTTATATCGCCTCTGTGCTGCGGTTTACAAAAAGTTCAAATAAAAATCTGTTGTGTTAAGATAGTCATTCTGCTTGACTATAGTTTTCCAATGTTACATTGTATAAGAAAGTTTGTATATGATATCTTTATATTCTTTACACTAAATAATATTACGGTCAAGTATCGTGTGTTTCCAACCTCATCCCTTCAACAAGTAGTTCCGCCATATTTGACTGAAAAAAGGGGGGGACTTAAATTTAGTGGGGGAGGGTGTTAGGGAGCTCATTTTTAAGACACAAATATGGTGTCACATATCATTTAAGACACACATATGGTGTCACATTATTTAAGACACAAATATGGTGTCACATTTTTCTAAGACACAAATATGGTGTCACATCATTTAAGTTTTATATTTATTTATATGTTATGTTATCAAACGATCTTCATTTATACTGTATATATTACATTTTTAAAATAAATAACTGTTGCTACTTAACTTTTATATGCTCCAGCCATAGAAAAGTTTTCTTATTAATTATATGATGTTTGATTAATGATTCTGATGCTGCAAGAAGACATAACTTTTTGTACTATCACTTACTCAACATATAATCAACGTCTAAATCGTCGTCGTAGCAGTAGTAACGCTGGAAATTAAGAATTCATTGTAAAATCAAAGAGAAAAGAAGATCAGGGCAAGGTTAGTCTGAAACTTTGTTCTACCAAAGAATCTGTTAGGGTAAAAACTGTAAAACGTCTGAAAGAAATATATTATGAAATACTATTAAATTAATAATAATAATACTTAAATAATATTCAATAACTTAAATTAAAGGATAAAAAGTTTATAATATTTATGTTTGACAGCTGGTTAATGGTAGTCCTAAATCAAAGGAACTTACACAAACAAAACGAAACCCCTTCCCACGGAATACTAATCGGACGGGGTAAGATTTATTTAATTATATTCATAAAAATTCGAATAAATAATTTACATGTTCAAAAATTAAATAGATAAATCGGGCGGATTTTCGTTCTTAGATTCGTTTTGCCTTGAAGTCAACGATATCTGTCTAGATACATCGAGTGGGATTTCGTTCTTAGGTCATTTTTAGGCTTGTTTTGCATTGAAGTATTGAAGACTACGATATCTGTCAAGATAAATCGGGCGGTTCAATCGTTAGGCTTAATTCATGCTGAAATCAAATCAAACTTGCCCATATAAATCTGACAAGAATCCGATATTAATTTCTTTCTTCATACCGACATTCAACCTTCATTTTCAAGTTTAAACGTTGGGTTATAATAGACGCCCCAATAAACGTCAAAAATACTTCTAGTCAGAAAGTTGAAGATAAGTATGACACTCAATAAATACTGTTGAAAAATCAGTCGTACCTGAAATAAAAATATACCAAAGCTTTCTTTATAAAATATTGTGAATAAAATTATAAAGTTGAAGATAAGTATGATACTCAGTAAATACTGTTGAAAAATCAATCGTACCTGAAATAAAAATATACCAAAGCTTTCTTTATAAAATATTGTAAATAAAATTATAATAAAATATGAGATCACCCTGTGAGTGATATAATATTTTAGGACTTTAGAAATAAAAGAATTGAAATCACTCTGAACGTGATTTCACTTACCTTTAAATTGTTGTAATTGTAGTTTATTTAAATCACTCTGGACGTGATTTCACTTACCATTAAATTGTTTATATAAATCACTCTGAACGTGATTTCACTTACCATTGATTGTAGTTTATATAAATCACTCTGAACGTGATTTCCCTTACTATTAAATTGTAGAAAGTGTAGTTTGTATCTTCGTTCCAAATAGAGAAATCTTATATATAAAAACTGATCATTAAGCTTATTATGTTAGTTTCTTTAGATCATACTGGAAGTGGTCTTTCTTAGTCATTTTATAGTTTTGATCAAAGTTATACTGTAATTTTTAAATACAATCACACTGTACGTGATTCTTATTATTCCTAATTCACTTTCTCAGAGGAGACGGTTGTAATAGTTATAGTTTTTCCATTAAACACTATTTTACACACTCTTTCCTTCTCCTACTTTAATTACTTTAAATAAACGATGAACCAAAAGCACTCCTATAAAGCAATGCAAGTGAGCAAGAATAATGTGGGTCTACGCGGACATTGAGACCCCGGCTAAGGAATAGGAAGAAGGTGACTCCGAAGCAAGTCATTCTGGAATCTACCGCAGCTCACGTATAAGTTAAGATACACCAGGTGACTATTAGTTTTTTTGCATCTTTTTTGAGGTTAGCTTAGTTTTCATCCAATAGTTATTTTTTTTCTATTTCTTATTCTCGTCCATTATTCAAGCAAGACAAAGGAGGGTTAATTGGCAATTCGGAAACGTTAGATTCGCAACAAATTCCTCAATATCATTATTCAAGATATCTCAGTGCCTAACCCTCCGTTACATATATACACACTTAAAATTAGTTGGCGCCCGAACAGGGACCCAATCGTTCCTGTTCACTGCGTTGCGCCGGATTGTGACTGGTTCACATCCACCCTCATCACAAGATTACCAAAAGTTACAAAGTTACACTTCATTCTTTGTTTCGTTGTTCTGTGCACGTGAATTTTCATTCAGTTAGTGCTCTGCTGTACTGGAAATTCTGTTCTTTTAAACTTACAAAGAAAATGTCAGAAAAACCTCAACCAAAAGACTTGGATACGAGCATAAATGCTGATAGCCAAGAAGCTTTGGACTTCGATCCCTCTCTTGCAGCTGTCGCATTAGATCCACGTGTAGAACAACGTCTCCGTGATGATCGTAATAAAAATAATGTAGGAATGAATGTAGGAATGAATGTGGAAAATAAAGACAGGGTAGAAGTTGTCAACTCTGACATACCCTCTGACTTATCTTTAGCTCCCAAATCTGACAAACCTTTCACTGAGCCTGAGATGAGTACTTTATTAACTAAACTCCATAAACAGGTGTTAAGTGAAAAGCAATTGGCTCAAGTAAACGATACAGTCGGTGAGGTTGAACACAGAACGTTCCATGATCAAGGTCAAGGTATTCCACCTAATTTCGATTCCCATTATGTGCATATGCCTAAAAATACCACTTCCTTCTTTCTATGATTGTGAGTATAAACCTTCCTTAGTTTTCCAATCTCAACCACGATCAACGCCTTTCCTACATAATCCACCCAAGTTATGTAGAAAATCCGAGAAATCAAATTCTTTTTCTAATCCTAAATCATTCATTCCTATTCCTAATCTGTATTCCTAATCCTAACCTTATTTCCTATCTAGTATTCCTAATCCTAATCTGTTTTATGCCTACTCATAATTTTCTTCCTAAATCTCAACTTCTTCCTAATCCCAATCTTCGTCATGATTCTATACCCCCAGTAAATTACTTCACCCAACCTAAGTCTCTCTTTAGAACTCCCGATATGGGCAGAGACAATAGAGATTCTCTATCCCCTATCCATAGAGGAGAGGCTGATTTTTCTGGAAAGTATAATAAATTACTACAGCCTCAACGAGAACAAATTCCCTTCAATCAATATCCGGAGCAACAGATGTTTTCGACTGATTCTCAGTCGCATTCTGGTTGTAATCCACAAGGATATTCCCAACGACTGCCTATGCGTCGTATTCCTGACGATGATGAACCTTCAATGTATTCAGGACCACACATGAAAAAGAGACTTGACATGCTGGAGGAGGCCATTGTGCTTCTTACTCAGTTACTCAAGAACTCTCAGAAGCTTAAGGTCGTGGATCCTGGAAAGTTTAAATACGAATCGGAACAAGATCTCTTAGTCTACCTGGCTGATTTTGAGGCTTATTGTAGCTTAAACTACCCTAATGCCCCATCACCAATGGTTACGACTGCTTGGCCGACAGCTAGAAGGCAAATTCTTGAACATATACCGAGAGATCATCAAAGACAACCGTGAATACTTCTCTGTACGGGATAATCTTGTGTGTTGGTATCGTGATGAGGAACGAAAGAAGAAAGAATACAGAATACAAAAGTATCATGCCGCTCACCGATACCCTAACGAGAGCATCAAAATGTTCGCCCTTCGGTTAGAGCGCCTAGCTAGTCAAGCATATCCGGGTTATGATATGAGAGATCATGATTCACTTAGAATAGCTTTTCTATGTAGTTTGCCTCCTTATGTTGAGATATTCGTCAGTCAGTATATCAAATGATGGAGCTGGACGGTTATAGTAGAGCTCCATGGGAAAATATAGTGAATTTTGCGGACTCTTTAGACAGCAATAACCCTGCTTTCCCAAATTCAATGTCCCAAACAAATCCACTTGAGGTCGGCCCATCAACTTATTCCCGAACTGACCAGGAGGTGGACTTAAACGAATCTGTTGAGTCAGTAATTCAGATCAATGCTGCACTCCCTGGATGGACTGAGATTGTGTTGCGTTAAGAAGGCAATTGACAGCGTTTAAACCTAAGTCTGTCAATTATACCGTTAAACATCGCCTCTTTTAACTTGGCCAACGTAGTCCTCTTGGAAAGAAATGAATAGCAGTCGTATTGTTCTACAAGCACGTTGTTCGGAATCACACCAAATAATGACCGTTCCAGAACTCAGAATAATCGTAATGCAAATCGAAAGGGTCGTTCAGGATCGGGAGATCGGATGAATATCTTGTGTGACTACTGTGAGAAGCGAGGACACGAAATGCAGGAATGCTATAAGTACTTGGGAGTCTGTAGCTACTGCAAGAAAACCGGCCATTCAAATACCGAATGCCGTGCTAGGAACTCTCCTCCATCATCTCCCGTAAATACCCGGAAAGTGGTATGTCCCTTTTGTAGAGGTCCCCACGCGGGAATGAGGTGCTCTCAACGCACCCCTCCACGATCAAGTGATCCCGAACGAACTCCTCCTAGAGAATACCTTCAAGGTGCGGTAAAGAAAGTCTATTCGCGATCATATTCCCCTGAAGCCCAGAAAAATTCGGCTAAACCAACTGAGAAGCCGCTTCCACAACGCCTATTTCTGGACCCGTGTGAAACCTGTAACGTGTCTCACTATGAAGGTCGTTGCAAAGGGGGGTTTGCTGAAGCTCGCCCCGCCAATCAGTTAAACGCCTAGTCCCCACAGAGATGAGTCAATCTGTGGAAAAGGACTTGGATAATGACTCTGTAAAGAAACTGGATGATCCTGCTATTAACTTTTATGGGATACCTCCAGTGAGTAAATTCTCACATAAACCTTATTCCTATGCTAGTGAAGACATGGTCGTTGCTATTAACTTGTGCCAGGCCGACATAGAACCTTTGATCGTCTGTGTCAAGTTGGATGATCAGGATGCTCCCATTTATGATTGCCTTGTAGATAGTGGGGCTGGAGTAAACTTGATAAGCTCCGAGATTGTTCCTTTCCTAGGGAATCCAAAAGAGCTTTTGCCTTCCGAAGACATAGGAGTAAGGGCCATCAGTGGTTTTGGAAATAGAGACGAATTCCTATTGTTCACTATGTAAATATAATCCTGAGGTTTAATATGGGTTTTGTAACTCATCCTTCCGTGTTTTTCATAGTACCCCAGGAATACATGGTGGATAACCCATTGATACTTGGTACTTGTGCTCTTAGGGATAATCACTTATTACCTGATATGTCCCGAAAACAACTGATTCATCTGCAAGGGAAAAAATTGACTGTGGTGGCCGATGGCATATCAACTTGTACCCAGTCCAATTTAAAGTCCTCTACTATACAGGTGAAAAACGTGTCGGTAGTCAATACTAATATTAATGATACCGATGTTATCTACGATCAAAATAATGATCGTACTCTTCGATATTTATTGAAGGGATTTAAGAAAAATGATAACAATATAAATTGGCAACAAGTTCCTAAACCCTACAAAAGTCATTCTAAACAAATGGTTTTGGAAAATGACATCTTGTACTACCGAACTACGTCCGGGAATCTGTTATATGCAATTTCTTTGGACTTACTAATGCACATAGTTCTGGGACTCCATGTATCCTGTGCCCATATAGGTCGGAACAAGCTGCTGCAGTTGGTATACAAGCATTTCTGGCATCCTAGGGTCAATCAGGTAATTTCCGATGTAGTGCGGTGCTGCCCTGTTTGCCAGATGCAGAAAAACTTTTCTTCCAATGTAACTCCACCCATGTTGAAAATCTTGGCCAACTATCCTTTCGATTTATGTGCCATGGATTTGATTCAATTCCCAAAAACTTTTAAGGGAAATAAATACTGCATGATATTTATTGATCATTATTCTAAATGGGTGTCTGTAGTTCCCATTGCCGACAAGTCCAGCTTGACCGTATCTGGGAAACTGGAGCACCAAGTTCTCCCTTTCCTTCCTAAAGTTCCAAATCGTATATTGACCGATAATGGAACTGAATTTACTTCCCAGATATTCCAACAAGTGTTACAAAAACACAACATTAAACATGTGAGAATATCTCCACTTCATCCTTCGAGTAACGGGGTCTCCGAGCGATTTAATCGAAGTTTAATTCAACTACTGAAATGTTTAGTTCTGGAGCAACCCGCTACTTGGGATGAAGAATTGTCTTCCTCTATTTTAATTTATAATAATACTTATCATAGTGCATTGGACATGTCACCTTCTGATTATTTACTACAAAAATCTCATGCTCCAGTGCACACTTTTCCCCAATATTGGAAGGAGGGCAGTGTCAATTTTAAACCTTTCAAGGTGGGTCAAAAAGTAGCTCGTAAAGTAATACGAACTGGGCCAAGCACTGCTCTTAAATTTCATAATAGGTGGGAAGGGCCATTTACTGTTGTTGATGTGAACCCGAATAGGGTGTCATATGTCATACAGAGAAATACTAATCCTCCCAGTAGAACTCAAAAAGTCCATTTCTCCCACTTAAGAGAATGGATTGAGATTCCTAGGTATTTACGAAAATACCTGACTAGAAATAAGGAAATTAGTGATGCATTTTTCTCGGACGAGGAAAGTTTGTTGGATGGGGAGGATGAAAATTCTCCTGAATCCATCGATCTTGAGTCTGAGACTGATTCAGCTAATTCTTATGAGTCAGAGTCCATCGCTGATACCTTATTGTTCACTAATAGCGATGATTCCCTGGAGGAGGAAGCTGATTTTGAGGGATTCTTAACTTTTAATCCTATCTCTGTAAGTGAGTATATTCAATTGCCAGATTTAACTCCGGTAATAGAGCCAACTGCTTGGGATCCGGGAGAAAACCTCAATATGAGTATGGAGGAGTTTATTCCTCAGTTATCTTCCGAAGTCTTACGAATGCCCGGTCACAAAGCGGTTAAATTTTTGCTCCCTCCTCTCGTAATTCCTATTTCACCTATCCATTCTTCGGACGAATCAAATTCTATTCATTCTAGTTTACCTGAGACGGATTCCGATTCTAGTTTATCTGAGATGATTTAATAAATATCCCTACTAGTTCTCCTATGAATCATGGTAGTACCCTGGGGGTCAACCATGCTGAAATACTTACCCCTGTTTTAGATTATCATGATATGTATTCACATGAATACCCTATTAGATTTAAATACCCCTCTGTCCTTTCTCCTGCAAGGGTAACTAATGATAATGAAGACCTTATAGTTTCCCAAGCATCACAGTTGGAAAGTCCTAATCTGGATGCATCTGGGTTGAGTCTAACGGATCCACCGTCCTTTTTTATGGAAAGACCTAACTATTCTCCCTCAGTCTCTTCTGAGGATCCTATGGATCTGTCGGAGAGAGTTGTTGTGGGTGATTTGCCGGACGATTGGTTAAACATTTTTGACTCAGATAGTTCTTCCAGTTCTCAAAGGACTGAATTTTATGGTTTCAGCCCGCCAAATAGTAATTCTTTCAATATATCCCCGTCGGCTGAAATGGTTTCTTCACCTGTCTCGGAAACTAGAATTCCACCTTTTCAAATAGTGGGAGAGGTGTTTGGTGATCCCACCAACGTCCATTTGGATAATAGTAATTTGACTTTGGTCCACATTGATGAGGAAATCTTGGAGGAAATGCAATTGGATGATCTTCCTCGCACTAGGAGTAGAGGATCAGTTCCAGATTTCCCCAATGTTATGTCGACTCCAGTGGAAGTATGTACGTCATAGAAGAAGGACCAGTCTTTTATAACCTTGTCTCGGTTAATAAGAATGACACACTTGTGTTTCTGATACGAAGTAAATAGCCTGGAGAAATAAGAGTTGGCTTGCTTCTTTTGTTTTAGAAAATGAAAAACTTCTGTCGTTCCTTACTGATGGAACGTAAATTAAATTACTGGTCCAATCAAACTTCATCAGTACATAGTTCTGATAAATTATCTGAAAAAAAAAATTTATTCTAAAGTAGCATTTCTTAATGCTCTTAAGTAAACTTCTTCTGAACTATTGTGTCTATATAACATTTCAATATGCTATCGAAGCTTGTTTTATGAATGTATGCTTTCCTAAGTGGTGCTGATCGTCAAACCACTTTTAACTCAAAGGTACGAAAAAAACCCTCCTCGGTGTAAAGCCTGATTCTGTAAAATTTGATCTTTGTGTGTCTGGTTCTTCTTGTATGCTTGTAGACTAAAAAATTAAAACTATAAACTAAAAATCAAAATAAGTCTTGTGTAATAGAATTCCTCACGTTATTTAACCAATGGTTAAATACGCATAATGTATAAATATATACTGTCTAGTATATATTTATCAAAACAAATGCAGATAATTATTATGTATAGAGTCATCGAAAACCGCCTACCTCACAAACTGATATATATATATATATATATATTGAGCTGTATATATATATGTACCTATTGTACATATATATATACCAGTTCCTCGGTTCCAACGAGCCTGTCATGTTCATGACAGGTTGTGGGCCGGAGGAGCTTAAAACTTATTTTACAGATTTGTCCCGGTTCCTGAAGGAGATAATCCGATGTTCTCTGATCAATCTATAACTTGGATGAGTAAGACTCTCTCTCTTCAAATTAAATGGGCCAACTGGGTGATTCATAAGTATAACAAGAAAATAGAAAGAATCAGGAAAAAGACTTCCTAGATTGTTTCTATTTTCGAAATATAAAATATAATAATGGAAAAAAATTTCTCATTATTATTGAGGTGGTGTGTTTTCGATGAACAACCATGAACTTTCCAAGCAACTATTTTCTGATGGTATACCTTTATTTTAAAGATACAAATTTTAAATTTTATATAATTAAATTTGTTTTTTTTTTATTATAACTCGTCAGTTTCTCAATAATTAATTTATACTTCTGATTTCCCCAAATCAATAAGTGCAGTTGAGAAATAGTGAAGGTGAAAATGACTTAGTTTACTCTACGTCATTTTTTCGCTTCCAGACAGTTATTATATGATGAAAATTAATAATCTTAGACTAGATAATATGCTCATGTTTTTTTTTATAATTGGAAATCCTTCCATGACTCAATAACTGCCGGATATTTTGATGTTTTTCAGGATTGACTCTACATAGTACAAGACATCGAGAAACATCTCTGTCGGTATCCCAGAGTATCAGGACCAGACGATCAGTATTCATCATGCCATTGTTAGGTGCCGAGAGATCTTCTGATAAACCATAAAAACTGCTGTGTCAGGCCGCACCATATGTGTTGCGTACCTGTGTTTCATCAATTATAACATCGATCTTTGAAAAAATGTACTGAGGCTGCTGAAAGGTGAATACCCAATCCCAAGTTACTTCTACAGTCCCTTTGGGCAAGCTATGTATGTGTCAAACAAACCAAGAGCACATTAATCAGGATTGGGACACCAGTAGGCCAAACACGTTATAGAAGATCCTGTGTTATCTGACGAATGGATGAGGAAACTGTCCACATACAGTTGAAGTGGTAAAAATCAAGATCTCTTATAGAAGAAAATCCTAATGGAAAGATAATAATACCGTCAGAGAGGCCAACATAATCGATGCTTGTTATAACAGCATTGTTAAGGGGAAGTACCTATTGTCACCCCTCATATATATCATATCAACCAGGAAACCTTTTACTTGATTCCTCTTGGTTGTAGGATAATATCAACAAGGAACCCTTTAACTTGATTTTCTTCGTTGTTAGAACCGTTTATTCTTAGAATCACTAAAGAATAAATGTGAAAATTTATCTAAAAATTAACATTAAAATTGTATATAACTTGAAAAAAAAATATATCTTGTAAATATTCATAGCTTAGTAGAGAGTCCTGAGTATCCTTCCCTGCGCGCTGTTTCTATGCTCCTTGCCTCTTCACATCAGTCTTTCTTCGAAACGACGTGGAAAATTGAGGTGGGGGTTTAGATTTAGTGGGGGAGGATATAAGGGAGATATTGATCATGCATCCATGGTGTCAATTGGCAATTCGCTATCTTATTCTGGTGTTGTTTATTCTTGGAAATGTTTTTTTATAATACAGTCTGGAATTGTTTACCATTTCTAATCCAGGCTGTGATACTTTGTATTATTTATTATATGTCTTCAATTATTGAAAACCCTTATAACATTTATAGATATTATACCAGTATTTCTTCTTTCTAGTACATCTTGTTATGATTTTATGTATGATATAATATAAACTTAATGATAAACATAGCACCAGGAGCACAGATGATACCAAAGATATAATTGTGCTAAACATTTATATACACAAGAAGTGATAAGCCTTTCTAGCTGTCTCAGAGGTCAGTGCTACAAATTTATTTGATTTTGTTATTAATAACTGTAAGATTTGTAGTAATGTACAGATAGTAAACTTAACTCTTATTACAGTTTACTATCTTGTTGCTTGCTGGAAGGCCGTTGACATCATTAATCTCCATTTAAGAAAGACCCCTCTTGGATATATCTCAGGGTATGTTTCTTAATAGAATAAATATAGGTGACTTCATTTAACTGTCAAATATGCAAATATAAATTGTGGTATAAATACCAATAATTGTTTATATTTGACAGGGTTCATAGTTTGGGATTCACTTGAATCTTTCCTCAAACCTTGGGATTCATCCTGAATCCTTCAAGAGTTCTTATTCTGGGCTACGTTCCGTTCTTGGGATTCATACTTGAATCCTTCTATACATTCAGATCTGGGATTCCCTCTGAATCCTTTCTCTTGGTGGCGATTCTAAGGCTGAGAATTCATCCTGAAGTCTTTCCTTCGTGGATTTGTTTCGAGGTTTTGATCTTCCTGAATCTGGCCTCGTGCCAATTGTCCCGCGTCGGAATTCATATCTGAGTCTTTTCCTTCATCGTAATACTATCACAGTAGTGGATCTCTTAAATCCTACTTTTCAAACTTGGAACCATTCCCAGTCATTTTCAGTTAAGTCATCATATGTTCACAATTGTTGAGTCTGGATTTCTTATTCCCTTGATTTTTATGCATGAGCAAATTTGGAAGCGTTCGGTTTCCACTCTCGATTCTGATCCTAGAGCTGTCTGTGCTCGTGTACATATTTTACACCTTGGAACCTTTAACTTGCTTTCCAAGGTGTATTAACTAATTCTATATAATCATAATCTTTTATTTATATATTGTTGGGGTAGGACTGTGGTAAATATTAACTTTTGTCAGACCTCCCACCATATATTCTGAGCGATTTTAGTAAAGATAAAACTTTTTTATGGAGTGTCACTATCCTTCATATTGATTCTTTATTGATATTATTACTCTTAATCTTCGAGACCTCTATCGGGTTAACCTTCGAGAAAGCTCCGGGAAACTAGCTAAATAATTCTACATCTTTCTTTGGGTAAAAATCTTAGATTGTATCAACATTTTCTATCAAAGTTCACAATCCTCCTCGAAAGTCATTCAAGTCAGCAGGCCGACGGAGTCCTGAAGACTAACTTCCTCCGTTACGGAGCTAACCCTAATCTGCTCCGTATTCCCCTGATGGTGTTCAGCGTGGTTGCTGTCTGATCAGACATTTCAAACCCTATTTTTTGAACATCAACAGAACCTAAACATTGACAGTATTCTTCTATAAATTGACATTCGTAAATCTTAAAATTCTTCGAACCTCATATCTCCAGAAAAAGGCGGAGAGAGGTACCTCCCGTCGGGGTACACTTGTTGATCCAGCGTACTTCCTCTCCGCCACATATATAATAATATATATATAACGTATATATAATATATACCTCTAACCTATGTAACTATTATTTTGACAATAAAGTGCTTTTCCATTCTTCCCCCTTGTGTTCATTCTCCCCCAAAAAATTTTTTGGGGTAAGAATGGAGAATGGTATTTGTTCCATTGGGGTAAGAATGGAGAATGGTATTTTTTCCCTTAGAACAAAAATTAAAAAATTATATATATTATATATATATATATATATAAATATATATATATATATATATATATTATAAATATATATTATAATATATAATATAATATATATATATATATATATATATATATATATAATATACCTCACCTGTGTACATTATTTTGCCAATAAAAGTGCTTATCCTTCTTACCCTTGTGTTTTCAATTCTCACACGCCCAAAATTTAAACTTTTTCAGGGTTCACAACTGAATTCTGATTTGATTTCCCTGACTTTCCCTGACCAAAATCCGAAATTCTTCCCTGACCAGCGTGTTTCGTTACTTTTGGCGTATAAAATATCTAATAATCATTATTGCAGCCTATTAACTCAGTTCATACACATTAAATTATTGTAAATTTACTTTAGAAACTGTTCATCATTCATGGATGAATTTAAAAAAATTTTTCTTTTTTTTTTTAGTAATCGGCCTATACCTTCCCAATGCCATCCAACGCACTCCTTTTTTATTTTTTCCAAAAGTAAACAGTTTTTATTTATACAAAAAGGAAATAATTAAAAGCTTACATTTAATGGAGCTAGGTGAATAACGTCCACTGTGATTACAAAAGTTCTAAAATGGGGAGATGTTGGTTAAGACATTAAGACATTAAGAATATAGAGACAGTAAAAGCCCATGGGCCTATCGATGACTGTCCGTCAACCCACTAACCCAAAAACAATTGCCCCCCTTCCAAAAAAAATTGCCAAATCCACAAAGCACCCTAAGGGCTTGTCAATTTGTTGTAACTACAAATCCACAAATTTGGCTTAGTCAAAAACTAATGATATATAAATATATATCAAACCATCCACATGCATTAATAACTACACGTTATGGTCACAACATGCCATCAACTATAATATATCACAACTAAAAACCGCCCAATTTGGCTTGTCAATATATTATATGATTCCCAACCCATCCTAAACGAATCTAACCTTTTTTTAAATGTTGCAATCGAGTCACACTCAACACTCCTATGGCAAACCATTCCAAATTTAATAACCCTATTACTGATGAATGCTTTTTATATCAAGATGGCATGCTTTCTTCTTAATTTTCTTAATTATGCCCCTGGTCACTGTCCATGTTCTATAACTATGAAAATTTATTATCTCTGTATTATCAATTAGATGTAAATATTTTTGTAACTGTTATCATGTCCCCCTCTGAGCAAATTCGCCTTTTCTACAGAAACACATTCTAACTCCTTCAGCCTCTCCTCATAGCTCTTGCCCTCAAAACCAGAAATCTCCTTGTTGCTCTACGTTGCACTCTCTCTAGCATATCTAAGTTTCTTTAAATAAGGGGCCAAACTTGTGCACAATACTCTTTTACTGCCCTAACATAGCGATTATACAGTTTACTTATTACTTCCTTGCTCTTGTTAACAACATTGCGATTTATTATGCCAGCATCTTATTAGCTTTTTTTCTAGCTTCCAAACACTGATTAGCTAACTTTCAAATTACTGCTTATAATACAGCCTAATCTTTCCTCTTGGTCCACAGACTCAAGCCAATCCCATTCATATCGTAGTTAGAAACTTTTTTTGAGTAACTCAGGCTGAAGAACCTTACAGCTTTTTACTATTAAAATTATGTGCCACTTATCTGCCCACCCAAGAAGTTTTATCAAGAATCATTTTGAATCTTTATGCAATCCTTTCAACTGATTCTAACTGAGGTGGGCACTTTAGTATCATCTGCAACCTTGAAACCTTGCATTTAAGTCCCTGTCTAAATCATTATATATATAAGGACAATAGTGGCCCCCCCAGCCCCCCACTGAAGCCCGTGGGACACCACTCTCACTATTGTCCCATGATGATTTTTCCCATTTAGTTGTACACAATGTTTTTCTATTTTCGTAACTCACCTCTTTAAACCCATGTACCACTCCACCTATACAACATTGCAATAACTTTTTCATCAGCCTTATGTGGGGAACCTTATCAAAAGCTTTACTAAAGTCTAAATATACAATATCAACTGGATCTCCTCGGTCGATACAGTCAGTAATGTATTCCATAAATTCTAAAAGGTTTGTCTGACATGACTTACCCTTTCTGAAACCGTGCTGGGAGTCATGAAAATACTTGTTTATTTTCTAAATATGTTCCTCTATAATGAACCTTGTAGTAACTTTTCCAGAACTTGTAACAAACCAGGATGTTAAGCTAACTGCCATAATTTTCCAAATCTTCCTTACTACCTTTCTTATTAATAGGCACAACATATTCCATTTTCCAGTCATCTGGTACCTCACCAATGGTTATAGATCGCTTAAAAATAAAATACAGTGCCTTTGCAATGCTGGTTACTGACCACTCTTCAGAATTCTACCATATAAGTACCATCAGGGCCTGCAGCTTTTACTGGGTCATATATGTCTTAATAAACGTTTATATCTTTCTACATCAAATTCAATATTCTGTATAGTCCTATTTGTTACATGCATCAAGAACTATTAGTCTCCAAACTATTATCTAATCTTTCCTCAGTAAACAGTGAAGCAAATAAGCATTGAAAATGTTGGACCATCTCCTTATCTGAACTCAGTAAATTTTTCATCAATTTAAATTGACCAATCGTTCCTATTTCTTATCTTTTAAATTGTTAATAAAAGCTAAAAACATCTTCTTTCAGATCTTATTTACTTATTCCTGCTAAATTAATTTCTGCCTCTCTGCCTTTCTTATTGACTGACTGGTTAAGTTCATTTTTATTTTTCCTATAATTTTCTAAATCATCTTCCTATTACTACCTTTGAATATTTTTAAAACATCTACGCTTTTCATTAATTTTCTCTTCTTATCTCTCTATTCCACCAAACAGTTTTCTCTTTGCCACTTTATCTTAAAAACATACTGACTGAATATTGATCAAAATTGCTTAAAATGTTTCCACATGATAAAACAGTTTTTTGGTCTTTAAACTCTTTATTCCCCAGTTGTTGGTACTAAGCATGTTCTCGAAATTTGGTAAAATCGCCATTTCGGAATTCTAAGATCTTTTCCTTATAAACTTGGCAATTTGGGCCCAGATATACATTCATATTAAATCTAATTATATTCTGGTCACTAAGTCCTAAATTCTTCCTCAATCTAAAACTCATCACCATACTTTCATCGTTAGTTTTAATATTAAGTCTAGTAAGTGCACGTATCTTTGTGGTTCTTGAACCATTCTGGGTCAAAAAGCTTTATCTAGTTAATACAATTTATGAAGTGCGAACTACTAATGGCCATATTAGACAAGAATCCGCAATGAATGCCCGGAAAATTAAAATCACCCATTATGACTATATCTTTTTCTTTACTGTGGCATGCGGTCTCTATTTCTTTCACATTTCCAACGTCTTTAATTCTTGACTCTGGCCGGAGTCTATTAAATGCCCTATTCTAAATGATTTTATTGTATATAAGAATATTTACCCACCCGATTCAATAATCAATGATTCAATTTTAAAGTCAGTCTTAATTACAGATTGAAATATTGCTTTTAACATAAGCGCCACATCACCACCTTCTTTTCTCTGCGGCTGGTATAAGTAAAGTGAATATCGTCTATTTCATATTCTGAAAGGAGTTCTCCATATATATTCTTCATTAACCCATGCCTGTTATGCAAATAATGTCTATAGATTCTCTCATTTATGGTATTACTAATCAGCTCATCTTTTTTAATTTCCTAAGGCTATGAGCATTTGTGGTAAAAGCATTTGATAGTCGAAATGCTGTGTTATTATTATTATCATCATCCATTATTTGAACCTGTAAACACTAGCTTTTATATTTTATCTCCCACTTATGTATAGTTACATTGCTATTATTTGTATCGTAGATTAGCCACCCACCCCCACTTTACCTAGTTTTTTTGCTAAAAAGTCTCCAAAATATATTGAAAAGCTCAATCACCTTTACGACTCAGTGAACTCCATTCTGCTGCAAAAGATCTTTTTCTCAGAAATTTTTCCACAAATCAAAACCTAATTTTTTCTGAAAAACATAATTTCCTAACCCTTTCATTTACATCTAAAGCCCTACTCCCCCATTCCTGACCTGCACCTAACCTAGGTAAAATTCCAGAAATCATGCACCTTCTTCCACTAGCTTTCATCTTCTGAACCAATCTCCTATATCTGCGTATTAATTTTCTGACCTTCTATGTCCTAAATATGTCATTTGTACCCACATGCACAATCACATCTGAATCAAAATTGTAGAATCAATCCCTCTATCTATCCTATCCACGTATATCACTCACTCTGGCACCTGGATAACATCCTCTCACTCAATTGTTTCTTTTTATTCTTTTGAAAAGTTCTATCTAGGTATCGTATCATAGAGTCTCCAATTACCAATGTTTCAGTCTTCCCTTCAGAAAACCCAACATTACCATTGGCACTCTCTGATCCCCTCCCCTCTGGAGAACAGTCGAAAACCTGTTACTGCAGGTCACAGGCTGACTGACTTTCGAGAATCCTCATCTTTAAATTATTATTTCTATTTCTTATAACTCTATATACATCTGCAGACCTATTATCACTACTTTATCCTTTTCCCTCTCCATCTTCCTGCCTAGGTGAATCACTATTTCTGTCTACCCCTAGGTCCCGGCTCCTCCTCACCTCGACATCCCTACTAACCTCTTTCTCCTAACACTTCCTCCTTTCTCAACACAAATACATACTTCTTTCAATTCATTCATATTTTCACTCAGTCTTGCAATCTCCTTCCTTAACAACACATTCTCTGCATTCAAAACACAAACAGAGCAGCTATTCACACATATTCACCTCTCACAGTCCCACAGTTATCACACAGAGCATACATACTTTAAAATTATTATTAGCTTACTAACCTGTACCTATTATTTTACCTACACAGTTTAAAATATATCTAAAGCCTAAAAAGTAAACTAATCTCTTTAAAATAGATTAAAAATTGAAACAAGCCTAAATTTAGCTTAGCCTAGGCCAGAGATATATAAAAGTTATACGGTAGGCTTAACTTTTTCTTCTCAAGCATCTGAATTTTTGATTTTATAATGTCTTCTTCTGTCAAAGCTTTCAGTTTTAACTTCTTTCTCTGCTCTTCAAGTATAGATCTTTATGGATAATTTTCTTTTTTCAACCTTTTTATTATCTTCTTCTTGGTTCTGTTTTGACTCTTGAGATGTTCTCCATATCTCCTTGGGCAGCTCTTACATTTGTCAACATTTATTGAGTGATAGGAAACTTTATGAATACTTTCATGAGATTCTTATAGCATTTGTGCATGTTCTTTGAGAATCACGACTATGTTTCTTTCAGATTCTCCCATCATAAAACTGCCTTAATCTTTATAGAAACGCCTCCTTCCACTGTCTGCATTTCCATCAAAAATATCACCTATTTAATATTTGACAATTCACATAACATTGATTCCAGGTACTATAGAAAAAAAAAACTAATCAAGTCTCTTAGAAAGACAATCACCATGCAAAATATATTTTGAAATTTTAATTCAAGGGTAGAATGAGCCTCACTGCAAAGTATGTGTATTGTGCTTTTGCTTTCTAGAAAAATAGGGAGCAAGTCCATGGTTAATCGCATATTTACATTTCATCTGCACCATTTTAAAATTTGAAGCTACCGCACTATCTGGAAACATTAATTTAAATGTTTCCCCTATATCTGCACACGAGTTTTAAAGACATTTTATCATCCCCACTTTAATGCCCATAGTATTTCAGATCCTGTAACATCATCTTTAATGCAAAAAGATGAAGAAACTGATTGATAAACTGATTTTGGTTGGTTATTAATAGAAAACTCAGGGTCATTTACAAAATCCAAAATCACTTCGTTAAACCTCAAAAAAAAAAACCCTCAAAAAGTATAAATCCTAAAAAGATATAAAACAGATTAGTCATAAAGTATAACAGTCTAAAGCCTATCCCATAACACACATCACCTTCAATCAAAAAAGGATCGAATTGGAACAACCTCTTTACGAACAGAATATGGAAGAATAGTGTAATAGTGAACTAAAAATAGAAAGGAACAGGATAGAAGTAGATTTATGAATGTCATTCCTGCCCATCTTTTCATTCACTTATCAATACATCTCTTATTCCACAATTATACGTAAGGAAAAAAACATATATCAAAAATATGCAACTTGGTCCATTGATCATTCTTCATATGTTTTGAAATTTAAATTTCCCTGACTTTTTTTGGATTTTCCCTGACTTTCAGCATATCTTAAAACGTTTTTCCTGACTTTCCAGAAAGTGTGAACCCTGTTTTAGTCAATACTATTTTTTTACAGAAATAGTAAAGATAAAAACTTTTTTACAGTCATTATAGAGCATCATTGGCCTTATATTTTCATGTATTGAACATATCAGTAACATTAACGGTTTTAGTGATATGACCTTAAAAGTCAAATCCTTCCATTCTTACCCCGTCGGGCTATATATATATATATATATATATATGTGTGTATATTATATATATATATATTATTTCCCCTTCATCTTTATATATATATATATATATATATTATATATATATATATATATATTATATATATATATATATATATATATATATATATATATATACCGTAATATATAATAAAGGTCAAATATCGTCTGCTATCATTTAAGCGCAAATGTTTTAATTTGGGAGGTAGGGGATGACTAACTAGTTTCTCGTAAAGTATAGCGTATTCAGACCAGGAAGAAATAAATATAGAAAATTTTCCGCTGTTCTTGGGGAAAAAGTTTTTTTTCAATATTTTATCATGAACAATAAATACCACAAAAAGTATTACAAAAGGATTTGCTACAAACAAATGTCAAAATAAAAAAATGTACGTCTTTTATAATAAAAATTCTAATTAAGTTTTTCCAAATTTTTTGTGTTTTGAAAAGTTTAATAGCCTACAAATTGGTTTTGAGCGAAAGTGGTCGTTTTTTTTAAAAATCGACTCCGACTCTGACTCCTTACCCCCTGAAAATGCTCGACTCCCGACTCCCGACCCCATGCTGATATATATATATATAATTATAATTATATATAATAATATATATATATATATATATATATATATATCTATATATATATATATATTAGTTATAATATATATAATATATATAATAATATATATATTATATATAAAATGTTAGATTTTTCCTTCTTACTTAGTTGAAGCAAGATTTTGTTGTTCATTAATCAAGTATTAACTTTTAGACTGTCTCCAGTTTTCTTCAACGTCTTTTGTGATTGAATCAGTAATTTATCAACTCTTCAACTCTTACATGTTTATAGAATTCCTATAAAGGTCTGTAAAAGGAATTTTTGAAATGATATTTTTTTTGCAAGTTACTTATTTAATGGATACGATTTACGTGAGTATTATTTTTTTTATAGGATAGACGTCTTACACTCTAAAATCTTATCCTCAAGATAGTCAGCCTGTCAGATTTTTGTCGTCATGAGATACGACCATCTTTATTCCCAATTTGAATTGTCTTGAGGTATTTAAACCACCGTTAACACTTTTCCTATCTTTTTTTTTACACATATGCAATAAATACAGTTTTTTTTGTAAAGAAACTAATGTTAGGTTATGTGTTTTTGTTTTTTAGGATTGGGATTTTGGGACCAAGATTTTTATGCATTGCTGCTTTAACCACGACACTGAACCCCTTTGTTTGAACGCTTATTTTTCACTTTGGGCACAGCACCCATCTGCATTAGAGCCTTTTGCATTGAAGTACAACGATAATGTTTTTACTGAACTTTCTCTTCTCTTTTTGCAACACCTCACAATATTCAATGTACCTGAAATAAGTGCATAAATTATTACTGTAATAAATTACTGTGTATTGTAAATTGAAAGTGGGAAAGCTAAAAAGAAATATTAACATACAAATAGATTATGTATACAAACTGTTTTTTTTTTGTGAAGACCTTTAATTCGGTGAACGGAAGCTTTCCTGAATTGAATAATTAAATAAATAAAAAACTATAGTGAGTGATCCCGTTAAAACAGTAAGATAATAAAAGTGTATGGGAATGATTATTAATAAACTCTATGAACATTAAATTATACCTACATTTTAATCTTATCTAAGTATCGGCAGTGATCACTAATTAATTTATTTGATTTAAAAATAATTATGACATTGTTTGTTTATAACATTTAATTAGGTTTACGGATTTATTTCTTGTGTATTTTTTTTAAATAATAACTGTATCAATATTCGATTACAGTATTGGTATTGGTATCGGCTATAAAAAAAATCCACCCAAAAGCATATTTTGCTTAGCTTCCTTTAACAAAAATCCACCCTAAAAGCATACCTTGCTTTACTAGTAAAGTGGTATGTAGTAGAGGATTGTCTGTGTCCTTGCAGCCTGATATATATATATAAGGATTGTCTGTGTCCTTGCAGCCTGATATATATATATATATATAAAAACTTAGTATTAAGGTCTTACCCATCCTTATGTATTATAAGGATGGCTAATAAATTCTAATTGTATAATTATCTAAAATTATATAAACTGTTAGATGTAAATATATTAATAATAAAAAACGAAAAAGCACACTCTCTTACCTATATTCCCTGTCTATGTTTTTTTTGTTTTTTTTTGCTTATTTGCAAGGCTAAATAAAAAGTTAAAAGGTCTTATAAAATTAAAGGTAAATATCAAATACTTCCCTCTGATATTTTATGCTACTGGCACATTTTTTTATTCTTGTTATTAATTCTGCTTTGTTTTTTTTTCATGTTTGCTTGTCTCAATGTTGGAGCTGGAACCTTCGCTTCTGTTAAAGAAATTCTTACACGCCTTTTAATCATTCTTTGCCTGACGTTTGTTTTTGCATGATACTCGCGGAGAGATTAACTTTAAGAATAGAGGAAGATTGTTTGGAAAAGGAACGGTAGGTCGTCATTGCAACTTTATTTAATGTTTGTGTGGCATTCTATTAATTTAATACCTTATCTTCCATTGCATTTGCTTGAACCTAGCCCTAAACATATACACAATAATTTTTCCCTTGGAAGCTGCATCCTTATTTACATACCCAACAAACACCCACACTAAATTGGTAGCAGAGCGTAGTTGCTTTGACTACCTTGCTACCTTTTCCTTACTTTTTCTTTGACTTTCTCGGTTTTCTATCTTTTTTCAAAATTTTATCAGGTTCTAACTCCAGGTGCTATTACGTTGAGAATCCAGTTCCTTTATCATCGGTTCGTCCTTTTATTGTCATCGGTCTCCTTTACTATCTAGTATACAGTACAGTTCTCTTACATTCTTACACATATACCACTTAAATAATACAATATGGCAGAAAACGTGGGTATTAATGAGAATGGAGAAGTAAATGAATTGGGAGATATTGATGTGGAAGGATTGAATTTGGGAGATGTGGAAATTTCGGATGAGATAAAGCAAATAATAGCAAGCGAGGTGGAACAAAATAAATTACAACCGAGGTCGGTAAGACTGAAACCTACCACACTATCAACAACTATTCCTACGGTTACACCGTCTACACAAAACAACCCTTTAGAACAAATTTCTACAAGAAACAACCCTTTAGGTGGTGAAATCACCAAACAACAACTAACTCAACAAATGGCTGAAGGACAAAGGTTGATGGAAAGAATGGCGGGATTGCCACCTCCACAATGGAATTTTCCACCTATGTCAACACTTCAACAGGGATCACAAGACAGTCAATCTGTCCCCTTTACATCAAATGAGAATGTAGCATCGTCATTGACAAATCAAACACAATCACAATCTGATGTAACAGATGGAGATTGGTTGAAGGCAATTTATCTACAAAACCAGCAAATGATAATGGCTCTTTCTAAAGTAGTCTTGCTATTAGAGGGATTTATACCCCATCAATCAACTAAAATGATTCCTATAGGGAAATACTCATTAGAAAATGGGGAGCCTTTTCCCCAGTTCTTACAACGTTTTGAAGAATATGCGAGAATAACATATCCACGATCAACATCGGAAGGTTGGAGAACACATCTGGGTTCATATTTGGAGGGAGATATGAAAGACGTATACGAGTTACTGATGAAGAACAATGCAGGGTATACTGTTATAAGAACACAACTTATTGAATGGTTTTCTGACTATTTACGGAAGAAGGTTAAAACCCATCTTAATAACTTTAATGAAGCGAAAATTCTTTCCCATGAAACGATACCCTTGTATGCTCTTAGGTTACAGGGTTTAGCCGAGATGGGATTCCCGGGGTCAGATGTGAAAAATATGAAAATGGTGCGCGAAAAACTAATAAATAGTACGCCATTGCAAGTACAACAACTAATACAAGCATCCATTACTGTATGTGAAATTGCTTTGGCGGGAGTTCCAATGAGTTGGGAAGCATTAGTCAAAATAATCTCGCAACACTATAATAGTTACAAAAATAACGGACAGATGTCAGCATCTGCAACTCCACAAATACCATCTCAAGAGATTATTCCAGAACCATATTCACCTGAGGTGATTGATATTTCTAATGTGCAAACACAATCAAATTCACTACCACCCTTACCTATACAAACACAAGAATATTACAATCAACAACAAAATATCGTACCCCGGGGATATTTAACTTATCCGGGCTATGAACCGCCTGTGCAACAAGTGTCTCAACAACAATATGTTGTACCAACCTTTGCACAGGTGGTTGCCAAACCACCAATGCCTCCACCGACTATGAATAATAACCCAAGAGGTAGTGTCCTTCCAAACTCACCTCGCCAAAATAGGACTTTTTATCCATCTAAGAAAGGTCAAAATTCCCCTAGGAAAGGGCGTCAGCAACAATCACAAAATAACCGCCAACAACAACAACAAAATCAACCCTCTCAACAAACAACATCACAACAACCTCAACAATCTACTTCATATTCATCAACACAACAACCATGGTGGGCCGGAAATAACATTCCTTTCTTGTAAGTATTGTAAGACACCAGGACACCATGTTAAAGATTGTCCATCGAGGCCTTATTGCCAATTTTGCGGTAAGAGGGGGCACGTCTATGAAGAGTGTTATGCCGAAAAGAATCAATGTATACGGTGTAAAGAACATGGACATATAGTGCAAAATTGTCCACAAATGACCGAAAAACAAGTTAGATGTGACTCTACTTTACGATGTCCTTATTGTCAAGGAAGTCACTTGGGCATGAATTGTCCACAGAGAACCCCTAAACGTTCAAAAAACTAACTCGCTCTGTGGGAAATGACCCACCCACAGAGCCAGAAGAACAACCTAAACAACAGCGTCAGAAAAAGCGTCGAACGTCAATTAAAGGGTCACAGTTGCCACTACCTCAACCATCTATGTTTGACGAAATTGAAAATTCAACAGTAGAACCTATAGAGGAATTATTACAGGTTGAGGTTTCTAAATGCTCAACAGATATATTTGATCCTTTTAAACCTTCAGTTGAAATTGAGGAGATCGATTCTCAAATAATAGAAAACTCATTAATCAAGCATGATTCTACTGTCCTTAAGGGATCAGTTAATCCTGATAATCTTACACTTACTTCACTTACTAATTTACTCCAGCCGGAGTCTACATTAACTATGCCTATGAAAGGCCCTTGCATTAATCTTAAAAACTTATCCACATCATCACCAGCTACTCTAGTTATAGGGGTCATAATAGATGACTCCCAACAAACACAGTTAATAGACGCTCTTGTAGATACAGGGGCCTCAGTTAGTATTATAACACAAAGAACTTATAACCTTTTAGATCCTAATAAATATCCTATACAGCCTACTGAATATGTTAGTATTCGTGGCATCGGTGATGTCATTTTTGGAGTTTTGGGGGCTGTCACACTATCATTGCATCTTTCTAATGATTATAGAACACAGTCTAGGGACTTTGTGATAGTTCCGGATGAGGTAGTATGTTACGGAGTAGTCATTGGGTATGATCTCTTACAATCGGAAAATATTTTGCCTGACTTGGCCAATAAAGAACTAATCACTAGACATGACAATGTCCTGACAATAATTGCAAAAGATATAAGAACTGCAGAGGGACAAGAACATGCTGCTAAATTAGATCAAGATGTATCAATTCCACCCAATAAAGGGGTTAACGTAGCTATAAAACCGGAAGAAATATTAAGAAATAAAGACTTAACTGGCGAAACACTACTATTATTTACTCCAAATGATAAAAATCACTTTGTGATGGACCATGCGGTCATATCTTATAAATTTAACACTCCAATAGTGCTGCCTTGTTATAATAATTCAAGTAATATAATTAAACTTAAACTAGGTTACCCACTTGGGTCCTTTTCCGTACTTACTATTAGTCCTATTAAATCAGTTCCTATAAACATGGTCGAAATCACCCAAAAACCTCAAGATACATACCAGGAATGGACATCTGAGAATCTCGAAAAAGCTTTTCAGCTTGATTCAACAGACTTAACTCGGGAACAAAAAGATCAATTAATACAACTCTTACTTCAATATCCAACTGCTTTAAGCTTAGCAGATACAGATGTAGGGTGCACCTCTGTTCTGAAACACTCAATCGAAACTTATATAGATACTCCTATATGCGAACCTGTTCGAAGATTGCAAGGTCCTATTTTATATGAAGTGGAGGAAGTGTGCAGAAAACTCGAAGCTGAAGGCATCATCAGGCAATCTTTTTCTCCTTACTCAGCACCGGTAGTACCCATCAGAAAACCCGATGGGGCTATGCGGCTATGCATAGATTATCGAAAACTAAACTCTGTCACAAAGGGAGATTCCTTTCCCATTCCTAATCTGACAGATACCCTTTTTAGCCTTCAGGGCAAGCAATACTTTTCGACTATCGACCTTATAAAGGGGTACTATCAGGTTGAAATGGCGGAAGACAGCATCGAGAAGACTGCTTTCTCAACCCCATTATCCCATTGGGAATTTCTCAGAATGCCCTTTGGCGTGAAAAACGGACCAGCCACGTTCCAGAGAGCCATGCACTTGATATTAAGTCATCTTTCACCGGAAGAAGTCAGGGTTTATCTGGACGATGTGCTTATCATCACTAAAACCTTTGAGGAACATTTGGCAGTATTAGAAAGGGTTCTTATTGCATTCAAAGATAACGGCTTCAAACTAAAACCTTCAAAAACGTATTTATTAAAACGAGAGGTGAACTTCCTAGGACATGTAATTTCAAGTAAGGGTATGATTCCCTTGGAAAAGAATCTCAAAGGAATTCAAGACTGTAAAGCACCAACAACCGTTAGAAAAGTTCGACAATTTATGGGACTGGTTAATTTTTATCGCCGGCATATACCGAACTGTTCAGTGATTGCAAAACCCCTGTTTGACCTACTAAAATGTAAATCAACAATCCTTTGGACGGACGAATGTCAACAAGCTTTTGACAAAATAAAACAACTCTTAACTAAACCACCCTTATTGACTTATCCGGATCGTACAGAAAAAGCACAACCCTTATTACTGTATACAGATGCATCGGGAATCGGTGCAGGAGCCTGTCTCAGTCAGGTTCAGGACAACGTAGAAAAACCTATAGCATACATCTCAACAGTATTTTCAAAAGCTCAAAGGGGGTATAGCACTACTGAAAGGGAGGTTGCTGCTATTCGTTGGGCCGTCAGGTCATTAAAACCGTTCTTATACAAGATTAAAGTCATAATATACACTGATCATAAACCTATCCTTTTTCTCCAAAATATGCCACTTATAAACCACAGAGTCGCCCGAACTCTGGAGGAATTAAACGATCTCGATTACGAGCTTCATTATTTACCGGGCAAACAAAATATTGTAGCTGACTTTTTGTCTCGTAATGTTTACGAAATAAAGTCCGAACCGATTAATAAAAGTTATATCCCAGAAATCCCAGATGGATTTATAGAACATTATATACCTGGAGGAGGGGATTCCCTCTTTCAATGTTTTTCACACTATCTATATAATAACATTAAACAACATATAACCTTACGAGAGAAAATAGTACAAGAATTAATAGATCATCGAAAAGACTATCATTTGCCAACTGGCAAGGGTGAAAAACAAACCCTTCAACAATTAAAATTGTCAAAATATCCAGGCCAATTGCCATTTACACATAGCATTCAAGCTTTTGCAACGAAGTACAAAGTAAAAGTGTTGGTGTATAGTTCTAAAGAACACCCTCTTCAATTCGGGATATCTACATCTGATACAGATGAGAAAACCTGTTACTTGTTTTGCAGAGGAGGAATACACTTTAATCTTTTAATACCCGAGAACTCAGATGAGTTACCAACATCAATTACTACAGCAATAATAGCATATCCACAATTACAACCTGATACTAAACCTCTCCCAGTAACTATTCATATTTTAGAACCAGACATTCTGATGGAGGAGGATTTATCAGAATTAAATCTTCATCTTCTTTACGAATTAACGAACTCTGGTGGGGAGGAGATGACTTTAGACAAATCGCCTAACGCTATTATATCTTTACATAATTTTTCATTGGTATTGAATTCACAAGATTCAGTGGAAGTTATTATGTCTCACATAACTGAATGTCAGCAAGTTGATCCTTTATTGAGAAGGTTGATGAGAGCTTTGAGAAACAATCAACCTTTCAGGGGACCCTTAAAATTATTCAGTCGGTCACGAAACTTTTTATTTGTTCAGGATGACCACATAATCCACTGCAATCGCAATAATCATTATCATTATGTGGTGTCATTCAGGTTTGCCGTACAGGTGGCTGTAATAAATCATTTTGAATTTGTTCATATAGGACAGAATAAATTATATGCTCTCATAGAAAATATAATATGGCATCCAAAGTTGCGAATGATCTGCCAGGATGTTACTAAATCTTGTCATACTTGTCAACTCGCAAAAATTTCAAACGTCTTTTGGGCCCCACCTAAGATTAAGATCAATACTTATCACCCATTTGAACTCACAGCAGTTGATCTTTTACAATTGCCTAAATCCAGTAAAGGAAATAACTATGTATTGGTTTTTATAGACCACTATAGTAAATGGGTGGCTGCAGTGCCCATTAAAACTAAGCACACAGCAATTGTAACAGCAGCCTTAGAAAATATCATACCTTACTTACCGGTAATTCCATCAAGACTTATGTCTGATAATGCTAGGGAATTTAGGGGACCTCTGTTTGAAAATTTGCTCCTTTCCTTAGGCATTTATCATGTTTACACAACTCCTTACAACCCTTCATCTAACGGTATAGTAGAAAGAATGAATAGAACTTTAATACAGTATTTAAGAGTTTCTCTCAACGATCCCGGTCATTGGGATATCATACTACCACAAGTAATTTTAAAATATAATCATATGAAACATGCAGAAACGGGAAAAACACCTACAGAGATTTTGTTTAGAGAAGCTCATGGAGTCCATCCTAGGCTGCCATGGACAAAGTTTACCCAGTATTGGGATGAAGGACATGAAAAGTACCACTCTTACTCACTAGGCCAGTTGGTGGCTCTTAAAGTTCAATTGCCAGGAGATCTCACCTTGAATAAATTTAAAGAAAGGTACCAAGGACCTTTGACAATAATTAAAGTAAACTCGAATGATGTAACTTATATTGTCGAGGCTCCAGACACCGGACGACAATATAGAGTTCATCACCGCCAAATAAAACGGTGGAATTCACCTCCAAAATATTTAGAACAAACGCCAATTTTCATCGAATTGCTAACACGACCCTTAGCTCCTGTGCAAGAACCACTGGAGGAGATTGAGGAGGAGTTGAACGAAACAACAGCTGAATTGCCAAATTTTGAAATGGATTCAGATGATGAGGAAGAGTTTTTGGGATTTCCGGATGTTCCACCTCCGGATTTCTCTAATGTCATATATCACCTGAATCAAAGTATCCTGTTAGCGAATTCCTTAAATCCGATCCCGGATCCAGATGATGTGCGATCAACATCTCCATACGACAAGGAGTATTTGATAGAGAACGACCAGTTGAGCGATATCTCATCATATCATTTGGGGAATTTGTTTCTGACACCGGAACAGATGTCGGTGATACCGCTTTTAATTAATAACTCACCTGTATTGCATATTTCACCTCCTGATTTAATGGAAACTCCTACTTATATTTCTTATACTCCTATTACTGTAACTCAAGATAGAGAACAGTTGTTAATGCCTCAAAGACAGGCTAGAAGGTTATCCATGGAGGATTTATCGTCAAGATCCAGTTTTATGGGCTCTCCACAAGTACAGAGTCCTTACGACAACATTATTCCTCTGGAATCTTTAGAAACAACATCCACTCCTAATATGAATTTGAATATACCTAAACTGGAACTTTCCACACTATCAGATAATACATCTACTCAACTAGAGATCCCAGAGATCCCATCGGGACACACAGCATCAATAATCAAAGAATTTCTAGAATTGGACAAGTCTCCAATTAAAACACCACCCTCTATTCAAACTACTTTTGGAAAAAGGAAAACAGTGCGATGGGCACCAACCGTATCGACAAGGGTGTGCGAGGAGGAAAGACTAAAGGAATCAAGGTTCACAGGGTCTATAGCCTCTCGTACACGCCAGAGATCTTCTCTAGAAGAAAACACACAACCCTGGGTACAACCCCGTGTCTTGGAAAGAAGACGAAGAAGGCATACAGTTGCAGAAGAACATTTGGAAGAAGAAACGGCAGATGAAGAAGGACCTGAAGAAGAGGCATGAATTAAATACTAAAAATCTGTAAATTATGTAAGTGTTTTTTTTTTGTGTTTAAATTGGGTTTTGTAATAATTGTACTTTTGTTTAATAAATAAAATTTTTATGTTGTTTCTTTATTTTTTTTGTAAGGTAAAATATGAATAAAAATCATTCCTATTTAATTGAGAAATTTTTAACCTGAAAAACTGAAATTAACCTGAAAAACTGAAATTAACCAAAGAATATGGATCATCTGGAAGAGGAGACTGAAGATGAAGAATGGATTTGTTTTCAATTCTTTATAAGTGTTTTAAATTCTTTATTGGGTGTTTTTGTTTTCGTCATCGTCAAGTTACTATAGAGGATGAGGACACTATTATACAACCCTTACCAACCCTTGCAGGTCCAGGTTCATCCGGAACTTCGTCCACCGAACGGAAATACTTGAGACCTGTAAGGTCATCTGAGGCTAGATATAGGCCGGAGGTTCATTTGAGGCTTTCTTGCTCTGATCAGAACCAAACCGCTCCCACGAACCTCAGACCTTCTTTTGAGCAATCACAAGCAAGTCAAAGAGACACCTGAAGTTTCTCCTTATGACCAACATTCTGAGCAAATGGTCATTCGAACGTCAAACTCCACCGCCATTTTTTTTCCTGAAGGTAAAATCTCATTCAGGGATATGAACAAAAGGGACCTTAGATACACTTTTACACACATTACATTTTTCTTTTTCTGCTTTTGTTGTCATGCTCTACCCTTTTCTCCGTCAAGTTTTGACGGGTGGGGAGGAAAATGTAGAGTTTCACTTCTACGATAAGTAAAAGAACGATTTTTTTATTATTTCAGCATTAACTTTTAGACTGTCTCCAGTTTTCTTCAACGTCTTTTGTGATTGAATCAGTAATTTATCAACTCTTCAACTCTTACATGTTTATAGAATTCCTATAAAGGTCTGTAAAAGGAATTTTTGAAATGATATTTTTTTTTGCAAGTTACTTATTTAATGGATACGATTTACGTGAGTATTATTTTTTTTATAGGATAGACGTCTTACACTCTAAAATCTTATCCTCAAGATAGTCAGCCTGTCAGATTTTTTTGTCGTCATGAGATACGACCATCTTTATTCCCAATTTGAATTGTCTTGAGGTATTTAAACCACCGTTAACCCTTTTCCTATCTTCTTTTTCAACACATATGTAATAAATACAGTTTTTTTGTAAAGTAACTAATGTTAGGTTATGTGTTTTTGTTTTTAGGATTAGGATGTGGGACCAATGATTTTTATTGCATTGTTGCTTTAACCACGACACTGAACCCCTTTGTTTGAACGCTTATTTTTCACTTTGGGCACAGCACCCATCTGCATTAGAGCCTTTTGCATTGAAGTACAACGATAATGTTTTTACTGAACTTTCTCTTCTCTTTTTGCAACACCTCACAATATTCAATGTACCTGAAATAAGTGCATAAATTATTACTGTAATAAATTACTGTGTATTGTAAATTGAAAGTGGGAAAGCTAAAAAAAGAAATATTAAAATATAAATAGATTATGTATACAAACTATGTTTTTTTTGAAGAACTTTAATTCAGTGAGCGGAAATTTATTTTTCGGAATTAAATAATTACATAAATTAAATAAATAAAAACAATATTGAGTGATCCCGTTAAAAACATTAAGATAATAAAAGTGTATGGGAATGATTATTAATAAACTCTATGAACATTAAATTATACCTACATTTTAATCTTATCTAAGTATCGGCAGTGATCACTAATTAATTTATTTGATTTAAAAAATAATTATGACATTGTTTGTTTATAACATTTAATTAGGTTTACGGATTTATTTCTTGTGTATTTTTTTTAAATAATAACTGTATCAATATTCGATTACAGTATTGGTATTGGTATCGGCTATAAAAAAAATCCACCCAAAAGCATATTTTGCTTAGCTTCCTTTAACAAAAATCCACCCTAAAAGCATACCTTGCTTTACTAGTAAAGTGGTATGTAGTAGAGGATTGTCTGTGTCCTTGCAGCCTGATATATATATATATAAGGATTGTCTGTGTCCTTGCAGCCTGATATATATATATATATATAAAAACTTAGTATTAAGGTCTTACCCATCCTTATGTATTATAAGGATGGCTAATAAATTCTAATTGTATAATTATCTAAAATTATATAAACTGTTAGATGTAAATATATTAATAATAAAAAACGAAAAAGCACACTCTCTTACCTATATTCCCTGTCTATGTTTTTTTTGTTTTTTTTGCTTATTTGCAAGGCTAAATAAAAAGTTAAAAGGTCTTATAAAATTAAAGGTAAATATCAAATACTTCCCTCTGATATTTTATGCTACTGGCACATTTTTTTTATTCTTGTTATTAATTCTGCTTTGTTTTTTTTTCATGTTTGCTTGTCTCAATGTTGGAGCTGGAACCTTCGCTTCTGTTAAAGAAATTCTTACACGCCTTTTAATCATTCTTTGCCTGACGTTTGTTTTTTTGCATGATACTCGCGGAGAGATTAACTTTAAGAATAGAGGAAGATTGTTTGGAAAAGGAACGGTAGGTCGTCATTGCAACTTTATTTAATGTTTGTGTGGCATTCTATTAATTTAATACCTTATCTTCCATTGCATTTGCTTGAACCTAGCCCTAAACATATACACAATAATTTTTCCCTTGGAAGCTGCATCCTTATTTACATACCCAACAAACACCCACACTAAAATATATATATATCATATATATATATATATATATATATATATATATATATTAATATATATATATACCGTATATATATCTATATATATATATATATATATATATATTATTATATATTATATATATATATAATAATTATATATACGGTATATTATATATTATATATATATATATATATAATAATAATATATATATATATATATATATATATATATATATATATATATATATATATTATATATATATATTATATAATTATTATATATATATATATATATAATATATAATATATTATATAATATATAATATATATATATATATATATATTAAGTCATAAGTCATACTCTAAAACACATCCAATATACCAACGAAAGGATGAACTTGGAAACAACCTCTACAAACAGAATAGGAAGAATAGTAGGTAATAGTAACTAAAAATAGAAAGAAACAGGATAGAAGTAGATTTATGGAATGTCATTCCTCGCCCATCCTTTTCATTCACTTATCAAATACATCTCTTTTTCCACAATTATACAGTAAGGACAAAAAATATATCAAAAATATGCAACTTGGTCCATGGATCATTCTTCATATGTTTTGAAATTTTAAAATTTCCCTGACTTTCAGCATATCTTAAAACGTTTCCCTGACCAATTTTTTTCCTGACTTTCCCTGACTTTCCAGAAAGTGTGAACCCTGAATTATATATATAGCTATATACCAAACGTAGCTTTCAACTATAATTATTATTATTATTATTATTATTTCTTTAACCTCCTGAATATATTTCTTCCAACTGGAGAAATCTAATTTAAAGCAATTATTTTTTTAAGATGATTCACTTTCTTTATGAAAAATCATAATCATAAATAATTATAATAATAATAATTATAATTGTAATAATAATAATAATAATAATAATAATAATAATAATAATAATAATAATAATAATAATTATTATTATTATTATTATTTCTTTAACCTCCTGAATATATTTCTTCCAACTGGAGAAATCTAATTTAAAGCAATTATAGATTAAAATATAACAAATGCTTGAGGAAAAAATACAAACTTCTGAAAATAATAATAATAATAATAATAATAATGAGTCAGACTGATTTGGTTTAATTCAGGTAAAGATACTGGGTAGATCCTGGTTCTAAATTGGTAAATTCAACTGTGGACTAGCAACGGTATATGTTTATGCACTTTCTTTAAAAAATATTTACTTACATTTCTTTAAGAAATCAAAGCTCGTGAAATTCCTATAGATGAAACTACTCTTAACCTTTGTTGGGTTAATTAATCAGCAAAAACAATCAAAGTAAAAAAGTAAAATGAACCTACTTATGATAGCAAAGTTTGGGGAACCACGTGATTTATGATTACAAAAATGCAAGCCTGCACCTATGGCATAAATGATTTGGAATCGCTCGTGAATATGACTATCAATCCCAGAATGTGCAAAGAAAAGGTATTTGACCTATAAAATTAGTTTTAATAGTTCCTGTGATTGTGATAGTCTATCTATTGTATTAATGACTGGCAGCACTACAAGTCCTACACATGTGAAAGAAAATCTGGGCAACAAAGCATTCGGTTTTTGGTCAAAATTGAGGTGTGAACTATACCTTATTCAAATACATTTCTTTGATGCAACTAACTTGTTTCGTAAATTTTGAAAACTAATCATATAGTAACAAACAAAATTTTGTAAGTACTGCAAGCAGTAAACTTTTTAATATAAACATTTCTCTGAGATTACAAATTTATTCACAGTCTTTCGCTCTTTCAAATCATTTAAACATCAAACAAATTTTATTTCGTAACTGCTGCAATTTTTTATTCTTTCAATAATATTTATTTTAATTATTGTGTAAATACCCCAATGCAGTATATATATCAACATAGATTTGATGTTTATTTGCAATGGCAAAATTCTAGCAATTTAATTTTTATGAACAACAATTTTATGCATACAGATTATAGGTATATATATAAACAGGCTAATATTTAAAATATATTTTATTTAAAAGTTTCCATAAAAATTTATTTTATTCTGTTTTTGAAAGATGAAGAATATACTATAATAATTTTACCTTCATCTTCTATTAGTAAAAACTTTTCTTGCTAATATCTCCATATTCTTCTTAATACCCTAAAATCTTCCACAATCTCAATAATTCTTCTTTTTACCTCCCATAACCCAATATTCACCTATAAATACCTAAAGTTTTATATAGCTATATAAAAAAATTTGAAAGCTTCTCTTACATACCTAAAAAAAGAAAAAGAAAAAAGAAAATAACATTAAAGATTAAAATGATCTAAATGAAAGATGGGTGTCTAGAAGTCCTAAACAAAACTAATTTCAACTTTTTCAATGTACTTGCTAGTTCATCAAACACAAGATTAAAAAAATACTATAGCTAAATAAATAAAAATGGTAAAATTGGAAAATATGGCCATATTTCATATTTATTACTATATATATATATATATATATTTATATATATATATATATATATATATCATATATATATATATATATATATATATATATATAAATATATATATATATTATTATATTATATATATATATATATATATTATATTATATATATAGTATATATATTATATATACTATATATATTGTATATATATCAGAGGTGGGCGCGCAAATTTAAAATTTAGAGCGCGCAAACGCAAAAGCGCAAAGTGGAAAAACTTAGTTCGCAAGCGCAAAGCGCAAATATTTTTAAAAAAAATTTAGTCCGCAAGCGCAAGCGGCAACATGTCCGAAAACTTAGTCCGCAAGCGCAAAAGCGCGCAATTTTTCAAAAAAATTAGTGCGCAAGCGCAAAGCGCACATGTCCGCAAAATCCATTTTTTTTTTTAAAAGCACAAATTTATGAGCCGAAAAAAAAATATGAAAAATAAAGCGAAAGTTTCTAAAGATGAATTATTTTAAAATTTTAAATTAAAAAGCAAACATATATAACAAAAAATGAGAAGTTTTTTTAATCTTATTCAATTATCTGTGATCTTGTCCTCCTCGCTCTCCTCTTGCAATTCTGAATAGGATCATATTCCCTTTCATAAAGATAAATTTTTCAATTGCTGGATGCCATGGCTGCCCTCTTTGTTCTTAGAATCTCAGAGTCTTGACTAAAAAACCTCTCCACGCCGCTTGAATGGCAAATGGGGTATTATACTTAATAAACAAGTCAACCCAGACCTCCTGGTTCACACGGAAACAGGTTCCTAGTGAGAGAGGTACTGTGGTAAAGATTTACTGCAGCCCAGCTATCCAAGATTTGTCCCAACTTCTCCTCCAGAGGTGTCTGCTGGATATATGGGCCCTTCTGTATCTGAAATATTTAGAAATGGTATCAAGAACTCTAACATCTTTTTTTAAGTTTCACTCATTTGAACATTATGTCAGTGTATTGTGAATTTATATAAATAAATGTAATAACATTATATTATAATATATATATATATATATATATATTATATATATATATATATAGTATTATATATTATTATATAATATATATATATATATATATATATATATAAATAATATAATATATATTATATATTAATATATAATATATATATATATATAAACTTTAGCAAAGTATTATTATATATAATATATTATATTATATATCTATATAATATCATATTATAATATATATATATATATATAAATATATATATAATATTATATATATATATATATATATATATATATATATAAACTACCTTTTAACGTGCTTTATTCCATATGCAGGGGGTAGCACGGGGGGACCACAGGAAATCAAACTTTAAGGCCGGCTATCCCAAACCAGCGCACCAGTTACAACGTCTTCGCAGTCAAAGTTTTAATTCTTGCCCCAGGTAGATAAAAACTCCAACTGCTACGCGGGAGGATTTGAACCAGTGTCCTCTCGTATGAAGAGGCGGCGACTCAACCTCCTGCGCCAGGAGGCGTTCATAATATAGATATATATATATATATAATATATAATATATATATATCTATATATGATTATATATATATATGATATAGTATATAATATATTATATTATATATATATATATATTTATATATATATAATACAAGAGATGCTTAAGTTTGTTCCAAATTATAAAAATAACTCACCTTAAATGGGTCACTTTCAGACTCAGTCACATCACCTTCAGTGTCTTAATGTGGAGTAGTAAGATTCGATGCAATATTACACTTTATTTCCTCCAATATCCTGGTCTTGACACAGCTTGGTACTTCCCCTCATTTAACCTACGTACCACTCCGAGTTTGAAGTGAGGATGCAGGGCTGTTTCCATAAGCAAATCAAAATCATCAAAGATACTGCTGAACCTCTGTTCCAAAGCAGTTTTCTTCCCTTTTGTTTGTCTTTGTTGCTTTAGCAAGTAGTTGACTAAGTTTTTGGCATAGTTAAATTTTTCCACCTCTCGTT